>CAJNOJ010000271.1:0-130418 GCA_905250025.1 Adineta ricciae
TTCATCATCAACATATGGGGATTCAAAAGAATTACCAAAAGTTGAGGAAAATATTGGTAAACCATTGTCACCTTACGCAATTACTAAATATGTTAACGAGCTTTATGCACAGATATTCACCAACTTATATGGAATTGAAACGATTGGATTACGTTATTTTAATGTTTTTGGTAAACGACAAAACCCGAATGGTTCTTATGCAGCAGTGATTCCATTATTTATCAAATGTTTAATCAAACATGAACGACCAATAATCAATGGTGATGGAAGTTATTCTCGAGATTTTACCTACATTGATAATGTTATACAAGCTAATGAACTTGCTATGGTAACTTCCACTAATGTCATTCTTGAACGATTAAATGCAAATGAAAACTCACCTAAAATTACTCAGATAAATATAATAATCAATGTAGCATCTGGCGGACAAACAACATTAAATGAATTATTTACCAGTTTACGTTCTAATCTTTCTTGTTATGATCCAATTACTGCTGATATTGAACCTATCTATGGTATTGAACGACTGGGAGATATTCCACATTCTCAAGCTTCTATCGAAAAAGCTAAAAATATTCTATCATATCAACCGAAATGTAATACTTCACAAGGATTGGAATTCGTTTGCAAATGGTATTTTGAAAATTTAAAATAGGAATGAGGATATCCACTTATTCTCACTCTTAACCGAATTACTTAAATAGATTTCACGTTATAAATCATCTCACGCACGTCAGAACTTTCTTTCGAACTTTCAATTCTTAAAGAATATCATAAAAGAGGAACATTGTTTTTGTCAGCATATCTTGATGATTATCAACTTAAATAAGAATTTATTTCATCTATTTTCTTTCTTTTATCGTTATCAGTCAACAACTCCTTCATTCTCACTCATTTCCAAAAAAAAACAAATGAAATATTCAAAAAAGAAACGAATCCGTCAATTACATCAGCTTAAAACTTTACACTACGAATAATTTACCTTTATATCAATCCATCTTGCCTATCGTCTACCGAAATCTCTCTCAAATCAACGGAGTATCAGTCAAGAAACAAGCACAGCTAATTAATTTGAAATTGTCAAATGAAGAATGGGTATAATTCTCTCCATGCTGTTTGAATGTTTTTCATACTTTGCTGAAGCGACTGAGACTTTTTATAGTAAGTCTTAAGAATCGAGATAGAAGAAGCCACATTCTAGATACAGATTACATTCTGATCATTATTGAACAATCTCAACAAACTTAAAGTTTCAAATGTAGTCAACATTAAAGATGCAATCTGACAGCGAAATAATCTTTAGAAAATGAGAAACCGAATGCTGATGTGAGACACAGTCAATCTTCGCAACACTTTCATCGATTCTCTCACAGATTGTGAAATGTCACGTCTAAATTGTTTGGTTTTCTGTGGAATTAGTATCATCTGTAATGCATAGAGAACTTTAAAAAAGCAATGATTCGTAGTCGCACACTGTTTCTTAGCGACGAAATGGCTGGAAGTGTGACCGCGAAAATTTCGTTCATCGCATTTTTCAATTTTCTTCTTAAAAACATGTCCTTATCTGGATCCAACTGCTCATCAACTGATGAAAGACGAAGACAAACAATCAGCAAAATACCTGCTCAACATTGAGTTGAGAGAAGTGATTAATAGTGGTGAAAGTTTCAGTGTGAACATATCAACTTCATTTACTGCTGATTTGAATGTGCAAGTTGTTCCTTCCTTCGCTAGTCGCAACTTCAAAAACCACTATAGAACTATTGAAACAATTTTGTAGAAAATGTGGTATAACTGATGATTCAACTGAGATTGCTGAACGCAAAGACTTAACTATAAAACAAGAATTTGCCAATTTTAAAGCGTACGAAAAAGACGATTATTCTTTCTCAACTTTCTGGCGCAAGTACGGAAATCCTTTGCCGAAGTTAAACTCGATGGCATTTCGCTATGGTACCATCCCTGGTACGTCAGTACCCGGTGAGAAATTTAAAATACTCGATTTCTTTAAAGGGCAAGGTTTAGCTTTTTTCTAAGAATTATTTCAATTCGATTTCATCAGATTAGTTTCTACTTGAGTTTTTTCTACTCTTTAATCGCACTAATATTGATGATACTGGCGGTGTTATGTTTTTATTTGTCCAAAAGCTTTATCAAAATTTTTTTGTTCTTCTTATATCGATTTCTTAAAATGCACTTAACATGAGTGGGATAATTGACATACAAAACACTGTGTAAAAAGTTTGAAGATAAAGATTACAAACAATTTTTATTACACTGTCGCATTATTCTTTTCTATTGAAAAAGTACACAAATATTTGAAAAAGAACGCATGGGAAATACACTTTAGTATTGACAAAATACCGAAAGTTATTTAGACATGGACATCCAATACAAAAAGATAAAACGTAAGAATATCTTTGGTCTATATGAATAATTACTATGCGCTATTAGATCGATGCTTTTCCATGCATGTCGTTATTTATAGAGCACAGTCCTAAAGAAACCCTTGACAACAGAGTGACGAACATTCGACAGTCAACACATACGTTCTACAAGCGTATACGTTTGATCGTTATCATGTATGAATCCAAAAGATAATTTTTCACAGAAGATCATTGTGTTAGAATGACATATTTGAAAATTTCTGGAATGTCATTTATCATGACCACATGGTTTACTTTTTCTGTTTTATTTTAATTACAGACACTCTCAAATCACTATCGGTTCCATAAAAATTCTTTCAGGTTTGTGAATTGCGAATACGTATATTGTTTAGATAAACGACTTCTTCCAGTGAATGAATAGAAGTCTTCAGCAGAAAATCGTGAATCGTCCATAAATGGTTATGAAATCACGAGAGCTACAGAGAAATAAGTAGTAAGTACAGATCAGTTCTATTCAAACGAACTATTAAATAGTTCTTCTGACTGGAACTAATATGGAACTGTCCTACCTCTAAATGAAACTTGGATATTTGCAACGACAACAGAAGGTACTAATAAACTTTATTGAATATTTTAGCTGTTGGATATGGGTTTGAATGGATTATGTCTTAATCCACATTAACATGCATATTCTCAAGGTTTTGAAAAACTCGTACAGCCTAATTAAATGTGTTAATGACAACGAACAGAAATAGAATTCTTCCTTTTTACACGGACATTACAACATTTAGATTGATATTGATGTTCAATAAATAAACAGAATAAAAGCAGTCCATTAAAATAAATACATAAAATCTCTCAGTTTGTCTAGTGACAATAATTGTTCGAATTACAACCATAACAACAGATTCTACCATCATTACATCGGTGCGGAAAATGATTGCAACATTGACCTGATACACACATGGTGTCGCAGCAGGTATTTTGATTACCACACTTGAAACATGCTGGAAAAGAAAAATATGAGTGTTAGTATCTTGAAGATTTGCAACAGGTGTTTTTTAACGCTTGTATTAAATTACAAAAAGATTTTCTGTAATTACAACAACGACATTCGAATATTTTAATTCGAGTTTACCGAACCTAATATTTTTCTCTTTAAAAAAAGTTTTAAGAATAAATAAACAGCATAGTACGATCTTAATATGATAAGTTGACTTATTCTCTCGAGCTCGTTGCGGTCATAATAGATCTCATTGTCGTTTCTCATTATCTGTATTTCGAGTATGTTTTTTTAAGAGAGTGAAAAGAATCTACAGCTTCTGGATCGAACTTTCCACCAGTTATTTTGACGGTTCGTTTACATCGAAAATATTGTTCTCAACTTGATTTCAAATTAAAAAAAATTCGACAGCAACCCCGATCGAATGCCAACCAGAGCCCAAAATGATCCGTTGTCAGATTTTTTGACTTGGGGCGAAGATTATTTGACTACACTAATGTTTACATTAGGCAGAATCAAAGAAACTGTTCAAAGAACAAGAGGTCACCCTCACTTTCCCTTACTAGTCGTCGTCGTCGTAACACTAGTAGTGGATGTGCTGGAAGTGATGGTAGTGCTGGTAGTTGACGTAGTGGTAGTGCTGGTAGTTGACGTAGTGGTAGTGCTGGTAGTTGGTTCTAGTTTTGAAAGAAAATGAAAATGAAAAAATAGTTATTGATAAGATTATAAGAAGAACTGAACTGTTTTCGATTGCTTCACGACAATTCAATTCCCTGACGGATCAGACGAAGCTCATGCGAGTGCATGAAGATATTTCTATCTTTCTTCTTTTACGATATATACAAGTAACGTTCGTCATTCGACTCACTTAACCCTTTGACTGTGTAACAAAAAACCAGTCTTCTGTCCTTATGATGATACGACCTAACCTAGGATCTTTGTAGGAAGAAACAATTGAAATTTTGTTCAAATTGAAATTATGACTTTCGAAACAAAATGCAACTCAACAACTTGTGTGTATTCTCCAAATACGTCCCATGAGGATCTATGGGCACTGCCAAAATGCGCGAGAATGTGTTTGACTTTTCATCTTGGCATAAACATGCGTACATACAAACTATTTTATTTCATATGACCCTCCTTACAGTCGAGGGAATATTACCTTGTTTGATAGAAATCAGTATATATGTAGAAAAATTTCGACGACATCTTTCATGTTTAGTTGAAGACTAATTGAGAGTATGAGTGTAAGAAGTTGTGAGGAGTCTCCCTCGATTTATTTTTTGCCTAAAATTATTATCTGTCTAACATTAAACGACAACGATATGTGTTTTTTTCTGCTTTGGAATCCAACTGACTTATCTTGCATAGTTGAAATGTCTAAGCTAACGAAGAACTCTATGAGATCTTTTGAGTATAGAAATAAATTGGTAATAATAACACAGCATTTTTTGAAATTTTGTTGTTGTTTTTTACTTCGATAACTACATCAAGGTGTTTTTCCGCCAGTAAAGTATATAATTGCACAAATGATCTGATTATGTCAAAAGAGAGAGGGAAAAGATTTTTTCTTAAATTAAACTTCATATGTGATATTGGAAATCCCCTGTTTTGGAATATATTCTTTTCGCACTTACCCAGTGGTAAACGGGTTCCAGCAATGACAATCATAGTTACAGTGTTCATGTCAACTAATACGTTTCCATTTTCATCGGATACATTCGCAAACAATTCACAATTCAAAGTTAACGGATGAAAACTCGCTGCCTCACACTGAATTTGCGCTAAACAAATTGTTTCACATTTGCGAATGTTCGGTGTAATGACAGATCTGAATGGTAAACAAGTTGTATCAGCACATCGATAACGCCAACCATTTCTGACCGACATTCGAAATGAGCGTGTATCTTGCACTATGGTTTGCATTGTATGTACAATCAACAGTGAGAAAAAAATTCTTATCCAAGCCATTAACAATGAAACTCTTGTTAATAGAATGACTTACATAGAAAATGAAATATCAAGTAACTGTCGAGTTTAAGTATCATTCTCTTTTTCTTCCTCTCCGCATTTCTTGGTACATGTGACATATTTTTCGCATGTCATCTGTGTGATAAAAAATTCAGTTTACTTTTTCTCATAATGATTTAAAAGAATTTCGTGGATTGAAAAAACTAGTGTGTGCTTATGATTTACGACAATGAGAAAAAAGTTTTGAGTTAAAAAGAAACAAGAGTTAACCATTTCGGTACAATTCTAGCTGTCTTTAGCAAATGTGGAAATGATCTCGATTGAGGTGATTCAATTAGGAACATGGATGACGCTGCTAATACAAAAAGTATTTCCTTTTTCTAATTTCTAAAGTAAATTTCCTAATTCTTTGATATAGCAAAGAATTTCTTCTAGGCAAACATAGTCATCCAATAGTGTGTTATTTTCTAATTAGTTTCTTTTTTTCTTCATTTATTTGTTACTGTGGCGTCAAACTAATGTATAAGAAAGATTTTTCCAAGAATTAATTTAGTAAATGTTCTAAAGATGGTTGCAGCCGAACAAACAATGCCATTAGACAATATAGCACACGCGTATGGACCTCGCAAAATTCCTAATAAAAGATGAGAAACTTTCATTATCATCATCATCCTAATACTAGAAATAGTAATAGCAACACTGAGTCTCTTGGCTTGTTGTCTGAATTTTCTTTGAGGATTTATGAGGGTGAGGGGTATCAACTTACTTTAATCGCCTCAATCGGAATTCTCTCTCGCATCGTCTCTCGACATTTTGATGAAACATTAATAATTTTCACTGAAAAATCTCGTTGAAATGACGCCAAATCTTCGTTTTATTTCAGCTTTCAATAAAAATATCAAAATAATAATTAAGAAACAAGTGCAAATATTTGTAATTTGTGTTATACCGTCAGCAACAAAAAGTTCGATACCAGCGATATAGCTGCTATTATCCGAAGCGAGTAACACTGCAGCTTTAGAAATTCCATTAGGCTTACCCGTACGACCTAGTACTGCAAGATCGGCTAATAAGACGTAGATTTTCTTCCTGTCTTATTCAGTATTAACAATATTTTTGATTGCTGAGGCCTCTACTGGTTTTGCACTCAAACCATTTACCCGAATTTGCGAACTTTTCAAATCAATTGCTCGACAACCAGCAAAAGAACGAATAGCAACCTTTGCAGCACTGTAAACACTATAATAAGGAAATACTTTCGTAGTAAGAATATATAGATGCATTCAAGATAATCGATCCACCATCGATTAGTAAATAACATTCCTTTGACACTAGTATTAAGCAAACGATTAAAATATGGTTCGTTTATAGAATCTAGTAGTACTACTTTGTATGCACCGGAATTAGCAAAAAGAATGTTTAAATATCATTTTTCTCTTTTAATCACATCGTACAGATTGTCGAAATCATCCATATTCGACACATCACCTTTGATTGCAGTTATTTTATTACTGCCAAGCTTTGTTAGTGTATCATCAAGAGCATCTTGACGTCGACCATTAAGAAGGACATGCAATTATTGAGTAGTAGCAAAACCTATATCGTCTGGGCCACCAGTGATTAAAGCAATTTTTCCGGAGGGGCTTACCCAGTTTTTCTTACTATCGCTATATAGTTATTATCAGTCAATAATGCACGTGGTATATCTTATTATTTAGTTATATACACAAACAAGTCACGTCACCATGCTCCCTCTACTATTTTTCTCGTTATCCTTCGATTCACTGCTTTATGTTGACTCTCAACGTCTTTTTTCTACTACATAAAAAAAACGAATGAAGCTTCTCTTTTTTTTTTCTTCGTATGAAATATTTTCATCAATAAACTACACGTGTAAAAGCATTGCTTTAAACAAATACAAAAGTAAAAGAAGACTACAAATTTGTCACATTTCTTTTTTTGCCTATTACCAGCATGCCATTACTTTCTTCTTTATTTCGTAACATTATGTCATCGACATTTTCCTGTGTTTCATGTAAGTTTTATTTTCTCATATGAGAAATATTATCTGTAGAAAACTTTTTTCTCTATAGGCCAAAATAAACGAAGCAAAAACTATCGCCATGGTTTAGAATCTAATCATAATTCGCCAAGAAAAAAGATGCAGAGTGAAAAGATTGGTAGTACATTGATGTTCGAACCAATGGTAGAACGAAAAATTCCATTGTTGGATACTAATTCATTAGATAGTGAGACTATTCCAATTGGTTCGTCTCATTGTAGTATTAACACAATATCCGTATCAGCTGAACAACTCAAGATTGATTCAATATCTGATACGAATTCTCTTAATCTTCAATCGACATTGTCTAGAATACAACCACATGATGAAGGGCATGTTGACGACGATGAAATTGAGAAATTATTAACATCCGATTTCTTTCGAACTATTTGCAAAAACGGCAATTTAATAGTAAACAAACATCTTTCTAATTCATCTAATCAGTTAACAATTAGTAAACAAATTGAGAAACAAGAATATGAAGAACACCGGCAATTACACGGTTCAAAACCAAATATCTATGAATATGAAATAAGGCAACTGGTACCAAAATCACATCCTGGTGGATCACAAGCATCAATAATATCAGATGTCAGCGAGAAAAGTTTTTATTGATCTTCTAAAGTTGAATTATGTCCCTTTTTTTCATTTCGTTGTCTACTTTTTCGGAAAATCGACGTGCATGAGAGTATATCTAAGTCGTAAATCGAATTCTTCCACATGCATAAATTAATGTCTTGAGGGTGAGGGTGTCAAAGCAAAACCAAAACGCGTTTCGACCTTGCTCAAGGGTCTCCTCAGTTGGTATTAGACAATGTAATCTGCAAAGTTCAAAAACATTAAAATGTTTTTATAGCAGATATTGTTGACACAGAGGTTGGTATCATAATAAAATATTATAAGTGAGTATTCTGGTCTCCCTTCGTTTTCTTTGTTTTTCACTTCGGCTGGGACTTGTAAAGAAATATTGAAGTAGAACATATGTCGTTGTCGGTGATTATCTGATTCTGTTTTTTCTTCCCTTCTTTAGGAATGTGAACACTGAGAAATAAGTAGATTTCGTTGCATTTTATGAAATAAAATATTGTGTAGTTTATTCTGAACGCCTTCAGAGTTTTGTTGTTGGCGAATACCTGAAGGAGATATGAGATTATTTGAAAGTAAAAGAATTTGTAAATATTATCGCCTTCATTTTATCGGGCTTGTTGTTTCATTATTAAAACGAATTGTTGGTGTCGTAGATGGGTGATCTGAAATGAAATGATTGACGAAGCGAAATTATTCCAGTGAAGGTGCGGCCGAGTCTTAATAGATCTTAGTAATTGTCACTTTTAGCTACTGAAGTCTGCTGAAAGTGTTGGTCCCAAAGTTTATGGATATCTTTTTTGCAGCCCGCTAATCGATTTTCATATGTGTAACAGACAATGATATTAGTATCCCATTTAGATAGATTAGTTTGATGGAGCGTTGTTCACTTTCAAATGTTGAAGAATATCGAATGGCTCGTAAAAGTACCGTATTGATGACATTCGTGAATATGTGCTTTAGATGATCGGGTGTAAATGGTATCACATACGGTTCAGCTGATTCTTTCTGATGAACTGATGTTAGCAATTTGCCATTTTTATTTTCGATCTGAACATCGAGAAATGATACGCTTGAACAGATTTGGCGCACTAATTTGATATTGTGATGAAATAAATGGGCTTCATATAACATTCGATTGATTTTATCGAAAGATTCGTTCGACGTACAGATGATGTCATCAATGTATCTGTAGTAAAGAGCAATGAAATCGATAAGTTGCCAGTATAGCACTTACATCAAAGGGTAAACGTACCGGCTACAGATTTCATTTGAACTTGTTTGATAAAGGACAAACGGCTTTTCCCATTTCCACATAAAGATATTGGGCAAAGTTAGAGTAAAAGCTGATCCCATTGCGCCATTGACTACTTGTTGATCGAATTTCTTATCATACGTAAACACATTTTTCTATCAAAACCAGACGAGCTAATTTCCGAATGGCATCAAGTGGAATAAGGTTGTTGGCTTCAAATAGCCATTTGCGGCATATGCTTCGAGACAGCGAACGAGATCAACAACGTCAATATTTATTGTTAGACAAACATGTTTATCAAACAATGGTCGAAGTGATTGATCGAGAAACTTAGAACTGTCGGTTGTCAGTGTATGCATTGACGAAACAATTAGTCATAGCGGAGTACCTTTCTGTGAATTATGAACACAAATGACTAACGGGGTGAAAGATAGTCATTCTAAGGAGATGTTCTTATAGCTGATCACATGAGATATATTTGTGTCCAAGCCAGCGATTTTGCATATGTTGCTGTACGACTGGCACAGATTCGTTCGCATAACCTGATTATTTGAAGAAATATGCCTCATCTAACAATCGATTTTCTTTCGAAAAACTGCTTCAAAATCACTAAGAAATGTTATCTGAAACAGATACCGAAACGAATTGAGGCGAAATTAAAAGAGTTTTATTGATGTGAAGCTAGCACGAAGGAGCTAGCACGAACAAACGATATGTTAGGTAAAAACTTTTTTACTACGTATGTCCCGTCCTTGAGAACTACACCATTCGACGCAGAATTTAATTCTGCATCGAATGGTGGTACTTTTATTCACCGGACAAACTTTGGAAAAATTCTATCTGAATTATAAATACACATAAAGGAAACGAACAAAGATACAGATAGAAAATTTTCCAAAGTTTGTCCGGTGAATAAAAGTACCACCATTCGATGCAGAATTAAATTCTGAGTCGAATGGTGTAGTTCTCATGGACGGGACATACAGTGAAACCCCTCTAATGTGAACACTAACGGGACTTTGCGAAATTGTTCACATTGACGGGGTGATCAGTTAAAAGGGGGTTAATGTAAAAATACTGGCTTTGAGCTGAATAACTACTTTTGATCGTATTCTACTGATTATCAGAAGTTTATTGAAATCATATTCATGTCATCCATTTACAACTTAAGAAAGAGTAGATCTTCATTTTCCGTTTGGGTTTTTCATTGCGATTCATTTCGTAATCATTCATGTATTCTAAATTTCGTTTCAATATGTCAGAAACTGCTCCAGCCGAGATATGGAATCGATCACTGAGTTCACGATGCGGTGATCCACGCTCCTTCTCTTTGATTAAATTGATTTTCTCTTCCAGACAAAGTTCTCTACGAGACGTTATATTCAATTCATCACCGTCAACAAATAAAGAGAGAAAATGCAAGGATAAACACAAACAATCGATTTTTCCTTTGTCTTTCCCTTCTCTATACACCAATCGTAAAATTCGCCAATCAAATACATTCTTTTAATTTCGAATTGAATGGCGCCCTCTACAGTTGTTCATATTAGAGGGGTTCGTTTATACAGTCGGGACCAGAAAAAAGTATTCACATTCAGAATCGCGGGGGGATCACTATCGAGGGGGTCAAAACCAGCAAAATTCGCTCGGTGGGACCGCCAGGTGCTCAGTATAACAGGTTGATCACTAACGAGGGGTGTTCACTAACAGGGGTTTCACTGTAGTTGAATTCAAGTTTCAAGTGTAACACTTATGGATACTCAATGATTGTTTCGAAAAAAGTTTTTAGAAAGAATTTAGAATAACGTTGAGACATTGAATAAAAGTTCCACCGATTTTATTTTGATCTTTTCGTTTTTTTAGTCTGTATTTCGAAAAACATACATTCGTATAAAGCAAAATACAACATAAAACATCAACTAATTCACTACGTTATTCTCATCATTAAGAGTATCAGATGGGTAATACTACATTTCGTAGTCGAATAGGTATTAATTTGAATATTAATTGTTTGAAAATTGATCGAATTTCACTTGATAGATAAATATAAATATAAAATTCAACAGCATTGTTGAAAAAGAAACACATGCGACCAGTAAGAACAATGATACTATCTATTGCCAACCATTGAGAATCTTTCTGCCAATTAGCTGTAATTGTTGTGTAAGTGTATTGTACAGTGTAAGGTACGAATGAGATGATCAACACAAAAACTTGTGCAAGGATCATAGGAGTAAATTGTTGTTTTAATCGTACTAGACGACGAATACATCTTTTAAAACGAGTTATATGTTTATAAGTATGATATCCAAAGAAACTGAGCCATAATAAAGGAATGAATAGAACTAAAGTTGGAACAAAAAAGTATCCGTGATATTTTTGAAATATTTCACCAACTAAAGAACATTGCCAGATATTTTTCTGTAGGATATTATTATTCCAAATGGCATAGGGAATACTAAGTAAACTCCAAAACATGATATTGATCAAAATGAGAAGACGAGCTCGCCTAACAGTACTCCATTGACGAATTGATACAGATTCTGATGTTGATGCCCATGCATCAAATGCTACTAGACATTTGAGATAAAGATATGATTGTGTTGAAAATATTCCAATATAATTACGTGATATACAGACGAGTCGAAAAGCAAAGAAATAAGGCCAAACAAATCCTGTAACAAGTATTTGAGCTAAAAGAGCGAAGCTAAAAATAAGAATATTGAAAATAGATTGAATGAGAATATATTGAGTCGAAGGCAGCTTTCGAAGACGTCGATTTGAGAATATCAATAGATTAGCCAGTGTGCCAATAAGACCAAAAAATAGAAAAGAAAGGCCAACTATGATAACGAGCCATTGTGAAATCGAGATGAGGATTGCTGACGAAGACATTAACAATCAATATAAATAATTTTGTTTCGCAACAAGTATTTTCTATTTTTTCTTCGAAAATGCTATTGTACTTTCGACTACTTCATTGAGCACAATGTTGAATTAAAACATGAGAATTGCAGAAGATATTCATCAGACATTTATGCGGCACTCAAAACTATAAGAAAGATAATGAAATGAAGTGTCTGTTGTGTGACAATGTCTATGCTAATCTATTTTTTTTAGATATCACATAAAAGTTTATGACAAAAGACGCTGAGAAGAAGTTTTCCTACAGTTCAATTGAAAATATTTGGCAGGAAAACTGTATTAACATTGTGAAGGAGAATTTTGGAAATGTGGATATGTGTCTAAGTAACGGCGGCTGAAGTGACGTATGGATCGGAATGAAAAGGTTCTTACACGATATACTCTTTAAGGCTGTAGTCTCACACATCCATACTCTTTCTCCTTTTTTTCTGTTTCTCTTTCTATATTTTCTTCCTTTTTGTGCTTATAAATAGTATTCCAACAAACATCAGTACAATTGAATGATTAATTACAGTACCCGTGCCCCAATCCAGCATTATTCTCAAGATTTCTTTTTTCGTCTCTAATTCTTCAATTATCTTATGAAGATGAATTCAAAATGAAACTTGTTCATTTGATTACGCTATCTGTTAATAAGATTGCTTTTTTTTTGAGTTTCTATAAAATATAACAAGACTCAGATGTTAGTTATTATACTATGTTTCTATGGTACCATTAAAGGATAAAGTACTGAAGTTGGTTTTTTAATGAAAATCGATCCGTAGAATTGGTTGGATTGTGTTCAAGACTAATAAATTTGTAGAAGATGTTTGAAAAATATTTCTCAATAAAAACATCGATTATTCACTATTCTTAATTCTCTATAGAAAGAAATTTTCTATATAAAAAGAAAATGATTAGTTTTATCGCTATATTTATGGAAACTATGCTGTAATATAAGAAAATCTGTATGATATAAGAAGCACTTCAAACTAATTAATTACAATTTTGTTCAGATATAGTTATGGACATATATAATATCAGAAACTTTTCTCAGAAGTACTTTTTGCATTCATAATTTTGTCTCTATGTTAAAAACATGTTTATATATAATTACCAGGTTTATGTCATCAAATTATGTCATTTTTTTGAAAAATAAATGAATATTTCGAACACGGTTTGTTGCATCTACCATTAGAGACGCACGAGTTCACATCTATGTTTGGGGATCATATCGAAAAAGAATGTTCTTATAAATTAACCGGAAAGATAGGTTCAAATGCAGTACATCGTTAACTGTAATTACAAATGAGTCGGAAATACATTTCAAACTGTGTTTTTCTTTTCTCTAATTTATGGATATATACTAATAAAGCAACTTATTAATCAAGAATAAAACGAAAACGTAGTATAATTATACATCCATAGAATTTTATCATATGACAATATTCTGATAATTTATAAGAAAATACAGTCTCTATCATGTGAAATTATTATTCGAAATGTATAAATTAATTATTCCCTCGACTGAAAGGAGAGTCATAAGAAAAAAATAGTTTGTATGTTTGTCTGTTCGTGTCAGGGTCAGAGGTCGAAGGCGAAAAAACATTTTTTTCGAAGATGCTCACAACTTCATGAAACATCGTTTGGGAGGGGCTCTGAGGCTCGAGGTTGGCTGGAGGAGGGGTGAAGAGGCAGGGACGTGACAGAAATGAAGAAAACATTTAATCCGCGCCTGAGAGGAGGGCTACATAGAACAGTTGATTACTAAAAAGTAAAAACACACTCTGTTGACTGCCACATACCAAAGACCAGTAGTCTAAAAATACATTCATTCACAAGGTACATACTGGAGAGCAACCTTAAATGCTGAGCTTCGATGTATTGAGAGTTTTTGTAGGCCTTTAAGCTTTTTAATTAGGAGATAACCTCAAATGTTCGGACGAAGATAATATTATCCATGAGATACTGATGGAGTGCTAATTAGTTTTCGATACTTTTTAGTAGCACACGCGTAATTATATGATAGATACGGACAGCGTTGGAGCGGCGAGTTGTGAGTGGCGCCGACGAACAACGAGCTGCGCCTGGTAATCTAGCCAGTTACCAAAGTATCAACAGTCCGACACGTTCGAATGCGAAACAAATAGTCTCATTTGGTTTTACTGAAATTATCTTTCTTTTAGAAAAAGGAGGACATGTTTAAAAGTGCAAATCCATAATAGTCATTTATAGCGAACTTCTCCTTCCTGTGAAGAGTAATTGCCAGTCAGAAATATAGAATAAGTAACAGCAGCACAAGTAGTCCTTTGACTCTTTTGAAGACTGTGAGGCGAATGAAGATCAGTCTCTGGGGATCCTTTCAGGGGTTATACTTGTCTTTTTTTTGCATAAAACGCACATAAGACTATTTTATTTTTAGTCAGTGGTTCAGTCGAGGGCACAGCGAGTCTGCCTCGACGAGCGTTACTAGTATCATCATTTGTAAAATTAATCGAGATCTTTATCTTCAAATCAATGTGAGAGACTCCTGTCAGATCAATTAATCGTTTACATATCTTATCGCATCTCTAAAAAGCAAACAAATACAAGGCATTTTTTCAATAAATTCTTACAGTGTGAATACTATGAATGATTTAACGTTTTAGTTGCAGTTTTTTAAAGATGAACTTTTTTTGTTTTTTCTTTCTAAAACAGTCTGAAATAAATTTTATTAATATATAGAAGTATTTAGAAGTGTTTTAAAGTATAATAATGCTCAAAACAAGCTATCACACAAAGCCCGACGTTACAAACATCACATTGATAACGTGTATAAGTACATTTTTTCTCCCATCTGCTTGTATGATTTCAAACTATACAAGCTCTTCGTCCGGTGTTTCCTGTTGCTGTTTCTGCAACCAGAAATGGAAAATGATGATTGTTATAGTCAAACTTACATTTCGTCAATGAACTGAACACTACTGGGCCAAGGCGGTTTTTGCGTATAGTTCCACATGCACCTGTTTTGAATTTATATCATCTTTCGAATAGGAAAGGACTAGTATACCAGTTGTCGAGGATCTTATTCTTTTCAGCTATGGCCATTAGCATAAAGGTTGTTATAAAAGTGTATATCTCCGGACAATTTGTCGGTACCAATTTCGTCCGATGTGTGGTTTTATGATGTGCTACATCATCCATAGAAAAGTCATGATACTTAATCGTTTGTTTCACGATGATGTTAGATCCGTTTTAACTTGAATGATGTTTATTGTAAAACAGAAATAGTTACACAACTGAACGCCATCCTACCAAAGCATATCGAGTTTATATAGAGTTACTAGACTTAGAAAATACCAACGATACAGGGAAAAAATATGACGTAAGGAACGCAAGAGCACATATGATGAACATATGACATGACGTCATGTAGAACGAAATAAACATATATATGTGCAGAACGCAAGAAGATATGTAGGACAATTCCTTATGATACTAGCTTGGTAATTGCCCATAACAGATGATATCATTATTTTTTTGTCAAATAGTAACTCAAAACATTCAAGAGGAGTATGGTTTTTCCATAGCGCTAATTTTTGATGAAACAACAGAGTTTTGCTCGTCGAAGTGAAATAGATGTGGTTCAAAAGTAGTTTTATTCCAGTTTCGATTTACAGATTCTTCTTTCTATGTTATTTCGTCGTTTGATTCATCGCTATCCACGTCTGACGAATAAACTTCATCAATATCCATTTTGAAATCGTCTTCATATCCGCTATCCATCTCGATTTTATGCGAAACATCATGTGTGGACGTTGCTATCTTTTGCGAAAAATTTTACGTAAAAGATATGAATAATAAATTGTCTATATAAAATAAAAATACACGTATAGAATAACAAAAGTTTGTTTCGATTCTCTAAGAATATATATCGAAAGATACGATAAGCTTCTTGTGTAGAATGTGCAGTTTTATATATATGAGAGAACATGTTAACAAAAAAGAAAAAGAAGAACAATATACCAGAATATATTACACAATGTAGAAATGAGAAGCAGACGTGTCAGAATGGAAGAAAGAGCGCATAAACATGCATAGTTATTGGCGACGATGACGTAATCATATTACCAAGATACAAAAAAAATGGAGGAGTCTTTTCGATCAAGTCTAAATGATATTTTAATGACAGTAATATCTACAAAACTTTAAACACCATATATGGTTGATCCGTAACCAAAGGGTTAAAATTATTAATGTTGTCGCATATAAAATGATAAAACATGTATGACACTTGCTTTATAATTTTTTATAAACTGCAATATAATTTGGATGATAATAGTGGCATGAGCTGTGGTCGTGAGTGATGTAAATGTTTGAATGGTGTACATAGAACTTAGGTAGTTTTTTATTTGATTTTACTGTCATAATTTCGATTCAAGATATATTTTTTTCGAAACAATCATACAGGCTTTCTTTTATAGAAAATGCCTACGAACTTCTCGTATCTCAAATGACATATGTATCTCTTAGAGGATTTTCATTACAATGTTAACTTTCGGTTTTTGTTACAAAAAAGCAATCTTTTGTTTTTATTTTTTCTTGTTAATGAAAATCTTTTTAGTATTTTTCCTTTTTGGGGACGATGATGAAATAGAAAAAACTAATATTGACATCAAGGATAGATGTACACATGCACACAACGAATGAAAAAAGACACGTATTATTAGAACAAAAATAAGAATCGAACACCTACCCGGTTTTGGTTTTTGTCAGTGCAAATAAGAAAAAAAGACGGACGAATATTTCTTATTCATGAAGCTCGTGAAAAGACACAAAACATGTTTCGAAGATTATGGTTTATAAGAAGTTAGTTGAAATAAAACACATAAACGATTTGGAGAAAATTCTTTCCTTCAATTTATTTCAGAATATTTCATTTCCATCATTAATTATCAATCGGTCATCGACAAGTTTTCCTTATAAATTTGAAATCTCTGATACTTACAAAATACGATGAGAAACAATTCATCATGACTTCAAAATTAAAAATAATGGGATGCTATTATTTTTGCTATGAATGATCGTATTCTTCAATTTCCATGTTAAACTATATATATCCAAATGATTTGCTCCTCGGAATCGTTCGACATTGAGAAAAGAATATAATGATGTTAATAATAGGATGTATATGTTGATGAGAAGATCTTCATTCACACTTTCATATAAATACTCAATATCCGATATCAATAGTATAGAGTATTGATATTGTTATATCACTTTTCTATTGATTTCTTTCTTTTCTTTAAGGTCTAGTTATGAAAATGATTTATGATTAATCTCCACAATAACATGATAAAGATACTTCAATTGATCGTTTTCCAAATTTATTTCGGTATAATCGAATATTAAACCTAGTCATCACAAAATACTTTTCAGGCAGTTTTAAATAGTGTGAACAAAATTCAAATCAATATTCTAAATTGATTTGATCAGATAATCGAATTATTGATATAATTAATGAGATATTTGTATATTTCAGAAAAGATTTTTACGAAAATGTTAGAACCACCATTACATTTGAATGAAAGACATATATTTTCATCTTTACCTCCAATATATAAGTTATCTGCAAAACAATGTGCTTTATTAACAAATGAGAAGCAAACAAATGAAGACTTAAATGATGAACAAATAAAAGAAAAATATCCCGATCTTCAACATTGTCCATCAAATATTCATTGTATTTTACCAGATGGAATTCAAGTTGAAAATCACCCAATTAATGATCAACAAAGCAATTGGGGCCTTTATGCAACGAGATTTTTTTCAAAAAATTCAATTCTGTTTCTTCCAAAACCTTATGGTTATATTTATGATGAAGATATGGATTATAATTTAATAATTGATCCAGATGGTAAAGATTGATTTGAATATATTGAAATAGATTTGATTAGATCTAAAATAGGTCCGGTAATTCCAATGAATACTCGTCGACATACAAGTGATTGTGGCAAAGGTGTCAGAGAATTAATCACATATGGAGCTCTAATCAATCATAGTTGTGATCCAAATTGTTATTTAAATTCAGCTTATGCTCATTTAAAAAAAGATGAACCATTAGCTGCTATTGCTTTATGTGATATTTATCCAAATGATCAAATAACAGTTGATTACAATTTATTTGGATATTCGATGAATGGTAGTTATCTCTCTTACTTTACTTTTCTTTTCTTCTACTTTTGTTGATTAGGATTTATTGAAAATTGTTCTTGTCGAATGCCTTCATGTCGTGGTTATTGTTATGGTTTTAAATATCTTAGTGAAATTGAAAAAGACAAATTATTACCGTATGCAGCATTTCATGTCCAAATTGACTATTGGAAAGATAAATTGAATCAATAGTTTGTTCATCGAATTTCTATCATTTTAAAGAGAACTTTTTTTCTTTCTCCATTTTCAAATGCTAGTTAGAAAAAAAATATATCATTATCAAAACTGTGATGAAGAATGACAATTTGAATCTCTTTGAACGATTAATGAGTGAGAAGAATTATTATGAAAAATCTTTAAAACTTTACCAGTGATATTGCTCATCAAAACAGCAAAAATTAAATACCTCATTCCTTTTTCTCTCAATTATATTTGAGTATTTGCTGATCATAAAATTCGAATTTGGCCTAGAAATTGAACGACACTATCGTAATTTATACGATGAATGAAACTGGTTGTTATCTCATTTTTATTGTGAAAAACGATCCGAAGGTGGGTATTGGAGTGTTTAAAGATAAAAATTTTGACCAGAAGATCCAAAGGTCAAAGGTCGTTTGGTACAAACAGTATAGTATCGAGCATTCAGTACTAAACAAACTTAGTGTGGCACTCTATTGTGAACACAAACCAAAGCACATCGAGTACAAGCTATTGCCAGTTACGACTCAAAGTTTTGATACTCTTTTTGCAATAAGAACTATATGCTATCATGACCATATTTACTATGAAGCTGACTGCTTGTTCGTTGTTGTGAAATATGATTGGAAGAAGAATGTTGCAGAGTTCGGGAAAAAGAGAAGTCACTTTTCAGCCACTATCTTCTACCTCACACACTGCTACCGAGATATGTGTAACACGTCACGGACCGTCGTCGACTGAGGATGCATTACGTAACTATTCAGTACTGACCACAACTATATAGACACTTATGATCTAAACTTTATTTCGTTAATACCGCTAATATCATTATACCGCCATTATGACTACACTCGAAGACGTATATACTATTCTGCGTCTTAACCATCGGGTCGTATGTATCATGACATCTACTGATTTAGCTTGAACTGCCTAATAAATTAGGATTGTGGAAGGGTGCAATTTAGGATAATATATAGTTTTGTTGTTTTCAATGTAAAAATAAAGTTAATTATCTGAATTTGTCACAAAATCTAATTCCCCATTAACTGATCTTATGTTTTCTCGACGTTATGACTGATAGCTTTGATGGTAACAATTCAGGTGTTTTTCTAAGCAATGGCGATGGAACATACAAAGAACTTCTTGTCGTTGCAACTATCTATAGATCTCATCCGTTTCTAGTTTCCATTGGTGACTTTGACGATGACAGAAAAGTGGATTTTGTAGCGGCTAACGAAGGCACTGACAGTTTGGGTGTTTTTGAACAGACTTGTTGATGTTTTACCTTGCATTTTGCTTTTCGATCTTTTCAACTGTATTAAATATATCTGTGTCTCGAATGTATTTTCATCTAGCGTCAATAAGATCATCACTACTTCACAAAAACGATTTTTTGGTATATTTAGACTAGAAATTATTTTTTCTCTTCGTTTATGTCAGTGTTGATTGGCAATAACTTTAAAATTTTTTTAACCATACAATTCGGCACTATTCAGAGTATTACTATCAATTCCACCAGTCACTAATACAGTGTTATCTGATAAGATCGATGCTGTATGATAATTTCGTGCAAAACTCATATTCCCAGTAATTGTCCACATACCCGTTGATGGATCATACAATTCCGCACTGTTTAGAGAACCGCTTCCTTGTCCGCCAGCTACTAACACTTTCCCGTTTGATAAGACCGATGCTGTATGAAATCTTCGTTCAACATTCATACTTCCGGTTATTGTCCAAGTATTTGTTGATATATTATACAATTCAGCACTCTTGAGAATAGGACAGCATCCACCTGCAATTAGTATCGTTCCGTCTGTTAGGATCGACGCTGTATGTTGAGCCNGATTTCTTCGAATTAATTGCATCTAACTCGCATTCACGAAATAGGACTGTTATTATACAAAGAAAAAGTAGTTTATCACATATGATTTTCAAGAAGGCTAGTGTAATTATTACCAAAAAAGATGTTTCTAGACTTGTTTAATATTTATGAGTACTAAAAAATTTCGAAAAAAGAGCTTTTAAAAGAGTTCCAGACGTTTTTCTATCATTTTTCCTATATATAAAAAATGCTGTACGTGTACCTAAAAAACGCTAAAAAACTCGAGGTCTTTCGCAGATAGGACCCAATTTTTTTTTCACCAAAAGTGTTTTCTAACAAAGATCGGATGTTTAAGACGAAAAAAAATTGAAAAAAAAAACCTTTCCAAAAAAGTGGATGGGTCCCCATGGATTCACCCTATTATAAATTAACCGGAAAGATAGGTTCAAATGCGGCACATCGTTAACTGTAATTACAAATGTGTCGGAAATACATTTCAAACTGTGTTTTTGTTTTCTCTAATTTATTGATAATATACCCAGGACGATGGTTCCTGAAGCAGGATTCCTTGAATTTCCGACAAAATCCCTGAAGAAACACGACATTTCTGAGCGGAACCTGCCCGGAAAATGTCAGAAATCCGATGGAGAAAAGCGGTAACCGTTTCCGGCTACCGGTTTTGACATGTTCCTGTCGGTTCCGGCCCAAACCAGATAAATCCGGCCACCGGATCCACTCGTCTGGGATACTGCTTCTATGAAATCTCCGGAATACCCCGGAACCGACCATTTCCGTGTCGGATTGTTTGACCTGGGATGTACTGATAAAACAACTTATTAATTAAGAAGAATATGAAAACTCAGTATAATTATACATCCATTAGAATTTTAGCAAATGACGATATTCTAATAATTTATAAGAAAATACAGTCTCTATCATGTTAAATTATTATTCGAAATGTATAAATTAATTATATCATCACATGTAAAATTAATCGAGATCCTTATCTTCAAATCAAAATTATTCAATCAATGTGAGAGACTTCTGTGAGATCAATTAATCATTTACATATCTTATCTCATCTCTGAAATGTAAACAAATACAAGGCATTTTTTCAATAAATTCTTACAGTGTGATTATAAATTGCAATATAATTTGGATGTTAATAGTGGCATTAGCTGTGGTCCTGAGTGATGTAAATGTTTGAATGATGTACACAGAACTTGGGTTGTTTTTTACTTGATTTTACTATCATAATTTTGATATAAGATTTTTTTTTCAAAATAATCATGCATACTTCCTTTTTTGTTTTTTTCTCTACGGTGCACAAAAGAATTGTAAATGACATGCAGTACTAGAAAGAGCTCGTCTTTCTCTGCACACCTACTATATATGTTTCGCTCTGTAGTCAAATACTTACACTCGCCTTTCTTTTATAGAAAATGCCTAAGAACTTTTCGTATCTCAAATGACATATGTATCTCTTAGAGGATTTTCACTACAATGTTAACTTTCGGTCATTGTTACAAAAAAGCAATCTTTTGTTGATGAAAATATTTTTAGTAATTTTCCTTTTTGGGGATGATGATGAAATAGAAAAAACAAATATTGACATCAAGGATAGATGTACACATGTACACAACGAATGAAAAAAGACACGTGTTATTAGAACAAAAATAAGAATCGAACACCAAGCCGGTGTTGGTTTTTGTCAGTGCAAATAAGAGAAAAAGAAGGACGAATATTTCTTATTTATGAAGCTCGTGTAAAGGTACAAAACATATTTTGAAGATCACGGTTAATGAGAAGTTAGTTGAAATAAAACACGTAAATGATTTGGAGAAAATTCTTTTTCTTTTCTTTCCTTCAATTTCCATCTTAAACTATATATATATCCAAATGATTTGCTCTTCGGAATTGTTCGACATTGAGAAAAGAATATAATCATATTAATAATAAGATGTATATGTTGATGAGAAGATCTTTATTCATACTTTCATATAAATACTCAATATCTGATATCAATACTGTAGAGTATTGATATTGTTCTATCACTTTTCTATTGATTTCTTTCTTTTCTTTAAGGTCTAATTATGAAAATGATTTATGATCAATCTCCACAATAACATGATAAAGATATTTTAATTGATTGTTTTCCAACTTTTACTTTGGTATAATCGAATATTAAACCTAGTTTATGAATTAGTATGGCGATCTGGAATTCTTATATCCAAATCATCACAAAATACTTTACAGGCAATCTTAAGTAGTATGAACCAAATTCGAATAAATATTCTAAATTGATTTGATCAGATAATCGAATTATTGATATAAACAATGAAATATTTGTATTTTTCAGAAAAGATTTTTTTTCCAAAATGTTTGAACCGCCATTACATTTGAATGAAAGACATATATTTTCATCTTTACCTCCAATATATAAGTTATCTGCAAAAGAATGTGCTTTATTAACAAATGAGAAGCAAACAAATGAAGATTTAAATGATGAACAAATGAAAGAAAAATATCCCGGTCTTCAACATTGTCCATTAAATATTCATTGTATTTTACCAGATGGAATTCAAGTTGAAAATCATCCAATTAAGGATCAACAAAGCAATTGGGGCCTTTATGCAACGAAATTTTTTTCAAAAAATTCAATTCTATTTCTTCCAAAATCTTATGGTTATATTTATGATGAAAATATGGATTATAATTTAATAATTGATCCAAATGGTAAAGATTGATTTGAATATATTGAAATAGATTTGATTAGATTTAAAATAGGTCCAGTAATTCCAATGAATACTCGTCGACATACAAGTGATTGTGGCAAAGGTGTCCGAGAATTAATCACATATGGAGCTCTAATCAATCATAGTTGTGATCCAAATTGTTATTTAAATTCCGCTTATGCTGATTTAAAAAAAGATGAACCATTAGCTGCTATTGCTTTGTGTGATATTTATCCAAATGATCAAATAACAGTTGATTACAATTTATTTGGATATTCAATGAATGGTAGTTATCTCTCTTTCTTTTCTTTTCTTTTCTTTTCTTTTACTTTTGTTGATTAGGATTTATTGAAAATTGTTCTTGTCGAATGCCTTCATGTCGTGGTTATTGTTATGGTTTTAAATATCTTAGTGAAATTGAAAAAGACAAATTATTACCGTATGCAGCATTTCATGTTCAAATTGACTATTGGAAAGACAAATTGAATCAATAGTTTGTTCATCGAATTTCTATCATTTTAAGGAAAACTTATTTTCTTTCTCCATTTTCAAATGCTAGTTAGAAAAAAAAATACCATTATCAAAACTGCGATGAAAAATGACAATTTGAATCTCTTTGAACGATCAATGAGTGAGAAGAATTATTATAAAAAATCTTTAAAACTTTACCAGTGATATTGCCCCTCAAAACACCAAAAAATAAATACCTCATTCCTTTATCTCTCAATTATATTTGAGTATTTGCTGATCATTATTTACTTCGAAATATCAATATGATCATAAAATTCGATTTTTGGCCTAGAAATTGAACGACACTATCGTAATTTATACGATGAATGAAACTAGTTGTTATCTCATTTTTATTGTGAAAAACGATCCGAAGGTGGGTATTGGAGTGTTTAAAGATAAAAATTTTGACCAGAAGATCCAAAAGTCAAAGGTCGTTTGGTACAAACAGTATAGTATCGAGCACTCAGTCCTAAACAAACTTAGTGTCGCACTCTATTGTGAACACAAACCAAAGCACATCGAATACAAGCTATTGTCAGTTACGACTCAAAGTTTTCATACTCTTTTTGCAATAAGAACTATATGCTATCATGAACATATTTACTATGAAGCTGACTGCTTGTTCCTTGTTGTGAAATATGATTCGAAGAAGAATGTTGCAGAGTTTGGGAAAAAGAGAAGTAACTTTTCAGCCACTATCTTCTACCTAACATACTGCTACCGAGATATGTGTAACACGTCACGGGCCGTCGTCGACTGAGGATGCATTATGTAACTATTCAGTACTGACCACAACTATATAGACACTTATTATCTAAACTTTATTCCGTTAATACCGCTAATATCATTATACCGCCATTATGACTACACTCGAAGACGTATATACTATAACGACCTTGAATATTATTCTGCGTCTTAACCATCGGGTCGTATGTATCATGGCATCTACTGATTTAGCTTGAACTGCCTAATAAATTAGGATTGTGGGAGGGTGAAATTTAGGATAATATATAGTTTTGTTGTTTGCAATGTAAAAATAAAGTTAACTATCTGAATTTGTCACAAAATATAATTCCCCATTAACTGATCTTATGTTTTCTCGACGTTATGACTGGTAGCTTTGGTGGTAACAATCCAGATGTTTTCTAAGCAATGGCGATGGAACATACAAAGAACTTCTTGTCATTGCAACTAACTATAGATCTCATCCGTTTTTAGTTTCCGTTGTTGACTTTGATGACGATGACAGAAAAGTGGATTTTATAGTTGCTAATGAAGGCACTGACAGTTTGGATGTTTTTGTACAGACTTGTTGATGTTTTACCTTGCATTTTGTTTTTCGACTTTTTCAACTGTATTAAATATATCTGTGTCTCGAATGTATTTTCATCTAGCGTCAATAAGATCATCACTACTTCACAAAAACGATTTTTTGGTATATTTAGACTAGAAATTTTTTTCCCTTCGTTCATGTCAGTGTTGATTGGCAATAAATTTTCAATTTTTTTAACCATACAATTCGGCACTATTCAGAGGATTACTATCAATTCCACCAGTCACTAATACTGTGTTATCTGATAAGATCGATGCTGTATGATAATTTCGTGCAAAACTCATATTCCCAGTAATCGTCCACATACCCGTTGATGGATCATACAATTCCGTACTGTTTACAGAACCGCTTCCTTGTCCGCCAGCTACTAACACTTTCCCGTTTGATAAGACCGATGCTGTATGAAATCTTCGTTCAACATTCATACTTCCGGTTATTGTCCAAGTATTTGTTGATATATTATACAATTCAGCACTCTTGAGAATAGGACAGCATCCACCTGCAATTAGTATCGTTCCGTCTGTTAGGATCGACGCTGTATGTTGAGCCCGCGCAGTATTCATATTTCCAATCATGGACCAAGTACTTGTTGCCGGATTATATAATTCGGCACTCTTTAATTCAACGCTGCCATTGGATCCACCCGCAGCTNCGGTTATTGTCCAAGTATTTGTTGATATATTATACAATTCAGCACTCTTGAGAATAGGACAGCATCCACCTGCAATTAGTATCGTTCCGTCTGTTAGGATCGACGCTGTATGTTGAGCCCGCGCAGTATTCATATTTCCAATCATGGACCAAGTACTTGTTGCCGGATTATATAATTCGGCACTCTTTAATTCAACGCTGCCATTGGATCCACCCGCAGCTAATACTTTGCCATTTAATAAGACAGATGCTGTATGTTGAGATCGTGCAACATTCATATTTCCAACTGTTGTCCAAATGCCCGTTGATGAATCATACACTTCAGCACTCTGCAAATAACCACTGCTACCCCATCCACCATCGACTAGTACGTTTCCATTCGATAAGATCGATGCCGCGTGATACATGCGTTTATAAGTCATATTTCCTGTCGTTTTCCATTCTAAGAAAAACAGACAAGTAAAACAAAAAATAAACACTTTCATACGGCAAAATTTGTAATTAATGGAAGAAAAATCTTTTTAAAGACTTGTCGTCAAAGAGAACCCCTTACGCGACTTACGTCCTGAATAGATAATCAAATCAAATTTTTGAATTCGATGATTTTCTCGATCCACAACGAAAAGATTTCCAAACGAATCAAAACTAAGACTCGATGGATAATTTAATTTATTGGAATTCGATTGATCACAACCAACTATACAACGAAAACCAACTGAACTTTGTCCAATAATCCGATGATTATTCGAATCAACTACGAATAAATAACCTCGACTATCTAATGCAATTCCAGTTGGACAATTCAGATCATATGTTTGATTTGTAAGACCTGTTTTCCAAGAAATATACCCAATCGAAATGATAAGACTCGATTGTTTCCACAATCCGCAACAAATAACGTTGAATTGGCCTCATCAAGAAAGATTCCTTTGGGATTTCGAAGCGTTGTGGATACAGATCCCGCAGTTCCTGTTCCTGCAATAGTTAATAGATAATCCCATTGACTAAGTAAGGATTTTGCAATGACTTGATGCTGGTCCGATAACGAACAATAAAGAGTTTGATTTTCACTAATGAAAATGTCAAAACATTGTTGACATATATTCATTCGCGGAATGGAGCGCAAATCATTGGAATTTGATTCGATTTCACTTACAACACTGACTTGATGAATAAAATGTATCAATATAAATCTTTTCTTCTTTTGTCACAAATAAACTCGATGAATTGATCAAATTAACAGAGATATTTTGCATTAAACTGAAGTTTCCTTGCAGAAAAACAAGAATATCTCCACTTTCTTGATTTGGAACATAAATTGTATTATTTTGATTGATAAACATATCTGAAGGATTGAATCCAATAAGAGTTTCATTGAGAACTGTTGTTCCATTTGGATGCCACGTTGAATCAAAAGAAAGAACTGGTCGATTGTATGAATAACCTTTATTTACGTACAAAGAGATCATCTACTAAATTAATCTTTCATTGTAATTCTAAAAAAGAATCTTACCTGAAATTCCTTGCAGAATCGATAAAAAGATCAAGAAATGAAGTTTGCCATTGAACGACATTGCGAACAACTTTCTCAGCTCAAGTACGCTTTTGAGTGAAGGTTTTCTTTCGTGAAAAATGCCCTTAAATATTTCATTGCTCGTTTTATTTAGAAAGAAAAGTGAAATATAATTCTTTCTTGGAAAACCGAGAAAAATTCCCAAAAATCATTTCGGTTTCTCTGAAATTCCTCTCGTTTTCCTCTTTTCAGATAAATTAGAAGAAAAATCATATGTTTGACTTTTAATTCACGACATAAATAAAAAAAAGAACTTTTCCTTGAAAAGCCTGAAGTTCTGGGAAGATGTATGAGGACTATTCAATGTGGGAGTGGTACTCTACAAGACTTCGGTCGCCGAAGAACCAATCGAGGCAAATTTAAAGGTGGTACTACATCATCATCAGCTCTCCGAAATACTAAACGAAGATCTTTTCGCATCGTCTGGTAAATTGGTCAATTCATTCGACCAGTTCTGACGAACTAAATCGATGAGTAAAAAAACAATCGAGATGAAATATATTCATTACAATTCCATATATACTGATCTATCGAACAGCCTTTTCGACACACGATCGATCCTTTAGTCTGATGATTTTACAAATAAGTATCTGATGTAGATAATTCCACTGCACAGATGAATTCTAATATCAAATGACATTGGTTCGATTTAAAAAGATGACGATTGAGTTCATCTTCGTTATTGCAATCAATCAGACTGGTGCAAATCTGTCGCCAGTGTAACTTGTAAATGTAAAGATTTTTGTCTTGATGTACAATTCTCGTGATTGAAATTGTTCTTCGACCACATAGAAATGTCAAATGGCAAAATAACCAATGACATCTATCCTTCAATTTCCCATCGTCATTTCTTTCGCATACTTGGAAAAGAAAACTCGATCGATCGAGTCTGCAAACATCTGTAGAAATACAAATATGGCGATGAAAAAAAGCTATACTCACTTCGTCATAGAGAAACGGCATCGTTTCACATAAGGCATTTCTCTTTGCCATGTATTCCAATGGAACGTGGAATGTAAATGTGGATAAATTGGGAAGAAGCGACTGTGTTCATCGGGAAAGCACTCGAAGGTCGTTCATCCACCCCACAGCAGATACCAATGGCGAACAATGTTCGTTACGAAGCTTTTCTCTCGTCGAGTTGAATTCTCACATCGATCAATCGAGCGAAGATTATTTAAATTTTACGACACAGCTACGATGGACTAATAGCACTTTAGCCACATTCACTACTGGTGACGAATGCATTAACTTTCTTACTGTCAACAAAAACGAACGAATCTTCGTTATTCTATCCGCTACGCTCNCGGTTATTGTCCAAGTATTTGTTGATATATTATACAATTCAGCACTCTTGAGAATAGGACAGCATCCACCTGCAATTAGTATCGTTCCGTCTGTTAGGATCGACGCTGTATGTTGAGCCCGTGCAGTATTCATATTTCCAACGATGGACCAAGTACTTGTTGCCGGATTATATAATTCAGCACTTTTGAATTGACTGCTGCCATTGGATCCACCCGCAACTAATACTTTGCCATTTAATAAGACAGATGCTGTATGTTGAGATCGTGAAATATTCATATTTCCAGTTACTGTCCAAGCACCAGTCGATGAATCGTACACTTCAGCATCGTCGAGATAACTATTACCTTTCAAACCACCAGTGACTAATACTTTTCCACTTGATAAGATCGACGCTGCATGTTGAGCCCGCGCAGTATTCATATTTCCAATCATAGACCAAGTACTTGTTGCCGGATTATATAATTCAGCACTCTTTAATTCAACACTGCCATTGGATCCACCCGCAGCTAATACTTTGCCATTTAATAAGACAGATGCCGTATGTTGAGATCGTGCAACATTCATATTTCCAACTGTTGTCCACATGCCCGTTGATGAATCATACACTTCAGCGCTCTGCAAATAACCACTGCTACCCCATCCACCAGCGACTAGCACGTTTCCATCCGATAAGATCGATGCCGCGTGATACATGCGTTTATAAGTCATATTTCCTGTCGTTTTCCATTCTAACAAAAACAGACAAGTAAAACAAAAAAAAACACTTTCATATGGCAAAATTTGTAATTAATGGAAGAGGGATCTTTTTAAAGACTTGTCATCAAAGTGAATCTCTTACACAACTTACGTCCTGAATAGATGATCAAATCAAATTTTTGAATTCGATGACTGTCTCGATCCACAACGAAAAGATTTCCAAACGAATCAAAACTAAGACTCGATGGATAATTTAATTGATTGGAATTCGATAGGTCACAACCAACTATACAACGAAAACCAGCTGAACTTTGCCCAATAATCCGATGATTATTCGAATCAACTACGAATAAATAACCTCGACTATCTAATGCAAGTCCAGTTGGACAATTCAAATTATATGTTTGATTTGTAAGAACTGGTTTTCCAAGAAGTGTACCCAATCGAAACGATAAGACTCGATTGTTTCCACAATCCGCAACAAATAAAGTTGAATTGGCCTCGTCAAGAAAGATTCCTTTGGGATTTCGAAGCGTTGTGGATACGGATCCCGCAGTTCCTGTTCCTGCAATAGTTAACAGATAATCCCATTGACTAAGTAAGGATTTTGCAATGACTTGATGCTGGTCCGATAACGAACAATAAAGAGTTTGATTTTCACTGATGAAAATGTCAAAACATTGTTGACATATATTCATTCGCGGAATTGACCGCAAATCACTGGAATTTGATTCGATTTCACTTACAACACTTCGACTTGATGAATAAAATGTATCAATATAAATCTTTTCTTCTTTTGTCACGAATAAACTCGATGAATTGATCAAATTAACAGAGATATTTTGCATTAAACTGAAGTTTCCTCGCAGAAAAACAAGAATATCTCCACTTTGTTGATTTGGAACAAAGATTGTATTATTTTGATTGATAAACATATCTGAAGGATTGAATCCAATAAGAGTTTCATTGAGAACTGTTGTTCCATTTGGATGCCACGTTGAATCAAAAGAAAGAACTGGTCGATTGTATGAATAACCTTTATTTACGTACAAAGAGATCATCTACTAAATTAATCTTTCATTGTAATTCTAAAAAAGAAACTTACCCGAAATTTCTTGCAGAATCGATAAAAAGATCAAGAAATGAAGTTTGTCCTTGGACGACATTTCGAACAACTTTCTTAGCGCAAGTACATTTTTGAAGGAAGGTTTTCTTTCATGAAAAATGCCCTTAAATATGTCATTGCTCGTTTTATTTAGAAAGAAAGGTGAAATATATTTCTTTCTTGGAAAACCGAGAAAAACTCCCAAAAATCATTTCGGTTCCTCTGAAATTCCTCTTTTCAGATAAATAAGAAGAAATATCATGTGTTTGACTTTTAATTCACGACATAAATAAAAAAAAGAAGTTTTCCTTGAAAAGCTTGAAGTTCTGGAAAGATGTATGAGGGATATTCAATGCGGGAGTGGTACTCGACACGACTTTGGTCGCCGAAGAACCATAAAATAGAGGCAAATATAAAGGCAGTATTACATCATCATCAACTCTCCGAAATACTAAACAAAGATCTTTTCGCATCGTTTGGTAAATTAATCAATTCATTTGACCAGTTCTGACGAACTATAAGTCGATGAGTAGAACAACAGTCGAGATAAAATATATTCATTACAATTTCATGTATATTGATCTATCGAATAGGCTTTTCGGCACACGATCTGTCCGTTAGCCTGCAATTTCAAAAATAAGTACCTGGTGCACAGTGAGGATTTTTCACTCTGTTCGGACAATGGATAATTCTATTGCACAGATGAATTCGAATATTAAATGACATTCGTTCAATTTTAAAAGATGACGATTGAGTTCATCTTCGTTATTGTAATCAAGAGCAGACTAGTGCAAATCTGTCGACAGTGTAACTTGTAAATGTAAAGATTTTTGTCTTGATGTACAATTCTCGCGATTGAAATTGTTCTTCGACCACATAGAAATGTCAAATGGCAAAATAACCAATGACATCTATCGTTCAATTTTCCATCGCCATTTCTTTCGCATACTTAGAAAAGAAAACTCGATCGATCGAGTCTGCAAACATCTGTAGAAATACAAATATGGCGATGAAAAAAAGCTATACTCCCTTCGTCATAGAGAAACGGCATCGTTTCATATAAGGCATTTCTCTTTGCCATGTATTCCAATGGAACGTGCAATGTAAATGTGGATAAATTGGGAAGAAGCGACTGTGTTCATCAGAAAAGCACTGATCGAAGGTCGTTCATCTACTCCACAGCAGATACCAATGGCGAACAATGTTCGTTACGAAGCTTTTCTCTCGTCGAGTTGAATTCTCACATCGATCAATCGAGCGAAGATTATTTAAATTTTACGACACAGCTACGATGGACTAATAGCACTTTAGCCACATTCACTACTGATGACGAATGCATTAACTTTCTTACTGTCAACAAAAACGAACGAATCTTCGTTATTCTATCCGCTACGCTCGGAAAAACGATCGTGCATCGCATTCATAATATGCATCAACTCGATTCGATAGTTATTTTTGACAACAATGAAACTTTGCATCAAGAATGGATAAAAGACTGGCCAAAAGTGAGAGGTACACACAGTCAACTAACTTCAATTTGCAACTTATTAGTATCAATCGTGCAACAGCATAGCCAAAATGTTGTTCCTATTAGTTTGGCATCGGCTGATATTGGATCGAAGACGAATTTGGACGAACTTGATCACACCTTCATGTACACTCAGTTACTAAAAGAAAGTTTATTAGATATTGACCATGACAAGAGCGAATGCGTCCACACGTTTGCTGACTATTGGAGACATCAATGTCCGTATAACACACCTGAAATTGATAAATTTGAAAAAGAATATCCTCTTCACAGTCCAACTTGGTGATATTCTAACACAGTATTTCTTTTCGGATGCGTGAATCAAGCTTTACGTACTCTGGATGTAGATATTATATTGAAAATTGCTTTCTTCATGTGTCGTCTCCATCGAAATATTCCGCAGATTCATTCGGAACAGTCCAGTAAGCATGAAAAATCATTTACAGTGTACCGTGGGCAAGGCTTGTCAGAGGTAGATTTTGAAAAACTGAGAAAAGCGAAAGGCGGACTACTCTCATTCAATAATTTCTTGTCCACGAGCAAAGATGAGAAAGTCGCGTCTATGTTTGCTGAGAGCAACTCAGCCGATATTACCCATGTAAAAATTTCAGCCCCAATATTTTACTAAAAAGTACTTTGAATATTTTTCTAACAAGTCAAATAAGTACTTATAAGTGAACCTTTTTAAGTGACTATTAGTATAATAATAAGTGAAAAGTACTATTTATTACTATTAAAAGTGTCAAAAGTTCTTATATTATAATTTTGTAAGTACTAAAAAGTACTACAATTTCAGTTACAAAAGTACTTTAAACAGTATCTTTCTTGTAGTGCTTGTGGTTACTATTATCAAATTTTAGAGAATTACAACATACTACTCTAGCATATTCTTCAAAGTATACAAAAAGGTTTTCTCGCCGAGAACTATTATCTAATTCTTTTATGACTACAGTAGAATTCTTTATTAAATTTCAATAGGACTGAGCATTGCTGCAGTCACAACGACCCCGTCACTATGGTACTTCAGTATGACACATTCATCTGGTTCTTGTCAACATTTCTGAACATCTTCACAAGCTATATGGTAAGGCAGGAAGTCTGGCGTTACTGTTTTACCTACTTGACATACATCATTAACTGTGAATTCTATTACATAGACCGACAATGACTATNCTATTGGAGAAATCAATGTCCGTATAACACACGTGAAATTGATAAATTTGAAAAAGAGTATTCTCTTCGCAATCCGACTTGGTGGTATTCTAAAACAGCATTTCTTTTTGGATGCGTGAATCAAGCTTTACGTACTCTGGATGTAGATATTATATTGAAAATTGCTTTCTTCATGTGTCATCTCCATCGAAATATTCAGCAGATTCATTCGGAACAGTCCAGTAAGCATGAAAAATCATTTACAGTGTACCGCGGACAAGGCTTGTTAGTGGTAGATTTCGAAAAACTGAGAAAAGCGAAAGGCGGACTGCTCTCATTCAATAATTTCTTGTCCACGAGCAAAGATGAGAAAGTCGCGTCTATGTTCGCTGAGAGCAACTCAGCCGATGTTAGTTTATTCGGCATACTCTATAAAATTAATGTGACGGAATCATCGGCTCCTTATGCTTTTCTACGAGGTGGCCTCAGTCATCATTCGAACGAAAAAGAAGTTCTCTTTTCGATGCATACTGTTTTTCGTATTGGTGAAATTGAACAAATTGGAGATAATAACCGGCTTTGGCGCGTCAATCTCACTGCGACTCATGACAGAGATCCGCAGCTTAGCGCTCTTACTGATCGATTGGAGGAAGAGACTCAAAGAGGATCGAAAGGATGGTCTCGACTGGGCAAAGTGCTACTTAAACTTGGTGAAGCCCATAAGGCCGAACTATTATACCAGTTATTACTCAATGAAGAATCTAATGAAACCGAAAAAGCCGTTTTTTACAGCCAAATTGGATACTGTAAAGTTGAACAAGGAAAAACGGGTGAAGCAGTCAAGTTTTACAAAAAAGCAGTTGAAATTGGGGAGAAAAATCTCCATCCATATGATCACGTTTTGGCGATTTTTTATAATAATCTGGCCTCGGCGTGTGGAAGAATAAGTGAGCATTCCAAAGCATTGACTCTATATAGCAAAGCCCGGGAAATATATGAAAAGAAACTGGATGATAAAAATGAATTATTAGCAATGACTTATAATAATATGGCTTTCACTTACGATTGTATGGGCCACTATGACAAGGCTTTATTGTTCTATGAAAAACAGCTAGATATCAGCGAACATATTCTTCCTTCAAACCATCCCGACTTGGCGACTACTTACAGCAGCGTCAGCTTAGTATACAACAATATGGATAAACATGCTGAAGCGCTCGATTATATAAAAAGATCGCTTGAAATTCAGGAGAAGATGCTTCCACCAAATCATCCTGATTTAGCTACTAGCTACAATAACATTGGTTTAGTGTATGTTAGTTCAAAAAATTATTCAGAAGCACTTCCGTTCTATCAAAAAGCTTTGACAATCCGGGAAAAAATCAATCCGCCAAACTATTCCGATTTAGCTCAATCCTATAACAATATGGGAGACTATTACCACCAACATGAGAAAGATTATCCTAAAGCACTTTCCTTCTATAAAAAAACGCTCAAAATTCGACAAAATGCTGACCTTCAAAACCCACATGATTTATATATCTGTTATAATAACATTGCTCTAGTGCATACCGACATGAATAAGCATTATGAAGCGCTTTTCTTGTTTAAAGAAGCAGAGAAATTCCTGGAGAAAGCCGTTCGTAAAGATCATCCTGATTATGGTATCTTATACAGCAACATCGGAGGTACACTGACAAGAATAGGTGATTATCGAGCAGCACTTTCATATTGCAGCAAGGTATTAGAAATTCGAAAAAACCTATTGCCTGCAAACGATCCCAAACTATTAATGTGGTATTATAGAATCGCAATACTGTGGTACAAATTAACGAATCAGAGATAACATTCGAGTGAATAACTAATAATAAGAAGCATTCAGAGACGTTTCATTGCGTAGAATAATATCACTACTTAAAACTGTATTTACTTTTATCATGAATATTGGTTAAAAAGATATGAGAAACAGAGCGGCACATAATGGAGAACATATACAAATGAGTTGCTATTTTGTTGCATGCTCAGAAGATCACGTTTTAAAACTACTAGTTCATCTAATGAATTTTTGAATTCTTCCGCATTATCTTCGTATTCATGGTCGAGTAATTATAGCCCAGAACTCTATGTTCTTCTTTCACCAATAAAAACGGTGTTGATCACTAACGAGCCATATTTCAACGCTCGTCTGATTCAGCATCTTTTCTGTTTTATGTCTCTATTCGGAAGGTAGGATATCTTGGACATGGATTCAACCTTCTCTTGAACGGATTCGCACACGAGTGTGTTCCAGGCGGAACTCGATGAGCTCTGTCAATTCCAGTCATAAAAAATTTTCACTCACCCTCAAGATGGATAAAATCTGTTGCTGAGGGGAACAAGACGATTAGCGGAAGTTCCTGATTCCGTTTTTTTTTGTTTACAATAAGAATCGTTTGCGTGAAAGTAGGAGCATATTGCAAGCGATTGTATTTAGATTTTGATACAGTCAATGTTTTTCTACGTTTGTGTTTTGAATACAATTGTCAACGGCAAGAGAATGATTATGTACAAATACGGTTTGTGGGCAATGGCGCTTTTTGTTTGTTTTTGCAACAACGTAGAAAATTTATTTCTTAGTGATGGAATCGAATAGTAAATATGATTCTCATATGAAGAAAATGTGGAATGGACTTCACAAACGAGAAATGGGCAAATGAAAGCGAATTTGACCTACTTCAATCAAGATCTGATCCTTGATTAATATCTTGAATTCTCTGTATTAGTTGTTTTTTTTTGTTAATGAAGAATTTCTGTTAGTTTTCAAAAAATGGCAGAAGAAGACAACAGGAATAACGATTTTGAGTTAGACCATTGTTTAGATTCAGAAAACTTCGTAAGCGAATCAAATATGAAATCTACTTCCAGTTTAGCTGTTTGATCATTCAATCTATACCTCCAAGAAAGAACATAAAAACTATTTAAAAAAACGTTATTGATTATTGTACGTGCAATTGAAAGTTAATATATAGAGTTAAAAAGTCTTGAATAACTTTATTAAACAAGGAAAGAGTTACAGGGAGACGAAGACAGAAATCATTTTCGGGAATCAATCAACTTTCATTCTGTGGTGCTGAAGACACAGTTTTTCTTCGTTCCATCAGATCATATGCATGATTTCAAATCCAAATATCTGATGTACAATCACCACCTGGATAACGTATTTCATGTGCACGTGCTGGTCCATTCGGTTCGTTTCCAAAATTTAAGAAAAAGTTCTGATCTAGTTCCATTCCACCTTCGTTCGTATCCGTTTTACAATTGATCTTTGCCAAATACGATCCATGTTTTTTAATATCCGGGTAAAATTGGTCATCCCAGTCTGTATAGAGAGAATTTGTCACATACAAACGTTTACCATCCAAACTTAACTGAATCATCTGTGGACCACCAGTCAACTGAGATGTATATTGGTCTGATTTAAAATCTGAATTCCTTTTCAGAAGACCACCCAACCATATCTGACTACATAGTCGTGGCTTCTGCGTTCTATCACCGATATAATACTGACGAACATCACCATGAAACCTATTTGATAATGAGTTTTCGTAGGATATTCAATCATTAAACAGATATAGTTTCCACATACCAACATGTTAAATAAAGAAAACGATCATCGAGTGAAATTAACATATCTGTGATCATAGCTGGTGTTGGATTTGCACCTTCTAGAATACCTTCAATTGCACTAATAGATATGACTACATCACTCTTCCATTCTTCTTCATATTTATAGAAACGATGTACACATCCGGACAGAGCAGCTGCAACATAACCACATGGAACATCGGGATCATGAAGAAAACGTAATTCAAGTGGCACTGATCCATTTATTTTTCCTAAATCAATTGACTTCAGATGTGTTCGCTCCTTCCAGTTCCAGAAATGAAGATAATGACCATATCGATCAGCAGCAACGTCAATGAGGTTGAATCCTTCGTGCGACAGAAGAAAAATATTCCACAAGACGTGATGTAAACGATCGCTTTCACTTACCTCCACCAAATGTATTTGGTGCTGCCCATTCACTCGACACCATGATATTATGACGAGGTTGATACCAGAAATCGTAAAAATTCTTTACTGGGTGAGTATCCTTTGTATCATCACTACCATTCTCATGCAGACCCCAACGACCGATAACATTAAAACTTTGATCTATTAATGCAAAACCACCAGGATTTTCGCCTTTCGCATTACCAAGACATGATACCATGATCTCTCCAGAACCTGAAACATACAATAAAGACAGACTGGTATTAAGAATCAAAGGAAAAAAATCGGCACATGCCTAAACAATGTATCGTATGCGGTGCACTCAAGTCCCATTTCTTCAATTCATCTGTATGAATAATCTTATGAATTTTTTGTTTTTGAACATCAGCAGTGTCAATGATATAGAGACATGATGATTTTAATGTTCCAATAATAAGAAATCGTCGTTTTTTCTCTTGATCTCCGTGACAGCTTGAACAAGTATTCCATCCAAAATGATGAAATTCATCTTGCGGTTGTTGAGCATAGACACGGCTAACGACCTGTTGGTATCGTGAAGAATGAGGATTAATATCGATTGTAGCTAAGTAGTCCGGTTTTGTTTCATCACATGAAATCATTACAATATAGAGATACTCTTCATGTGGACCATTTTGCATAGCATCCAAGGAAGATTTATAACCAGGACCAAAACTAGTCGAGTCACAGCAACGGTGTTCTGAAGACATGGTTAACTTTCACGATTATTTTAACAAAATAAATCTCGAGAATGCCATTGCATTTATAAATAAAAGCGCACTGTGTTAACCTCGAGATGAAGCAATAAGGGCACTTCGACGAAGCACAAAAAGTGCACTCAATGCTCCCTTACATCATAAAAGTCGCCAGTTTACTTCTCTTCATGTTGGTAAGACGATCAAAAACTGTATTGAACACATAAACACTTCTTTTCTTGGAAATTTCTCAAAGGTTTGCTTTTATTTAAAAGTGAATTTTTGAGAGAAATATTCTTGAAGTACAAAATTAATCATGAATGAAGTTATCTTATTGAATAATTTCACACTATAAAGTATATTCTTAGATGATTGAACAGATGTTTTGGTCTTTCATATTGATAATATATTAAAATTCACTATTCAGTAATCAAATACCACTAACAATACTTTCGACTATTCTCAGTGAACATATCATGAGGAAATTTCTCTATGATATCTCAACTGAAGTCCAGCAATTCTACTAACACCTTATCGTATGATTTATCTTAGTATTTCCAACATGATAAGTAACAAACAAAGTATATTCTTGCACAATTTTTATTATTTAGTCAGATAAACAACAGATTGACCTTCGCTTTCCTTTCGTTCAAAAGAAGGCGATTTCTGTTCATGTGTAAGAACAATAACGGATCCGCTTCTCTGATCATTTTCCCACTTTCATGCATCGTCTCAGTACTGAAGAAAATTGTTATCCGCCGGAATTGTGGGCTTTCCCTTTAGATTAGCAACGTTATTCCCAAAAGTAACACTTTCCAATCCCTTGTCTTAAAATCTCTATCATGTGAACGTAGTTTTTACAATTCGTTTGCTTTTTTACTTTCTTTCTCTCTTAAATGGTATTAAATGCATTCGTTCCCTGATTCGAATGTGATCACGTACGAAATGACAACAACACGTGATCTAACTTTACACGAAAAGTGCGATTCATTTTCGACCACAATGGAGGCAGTAATTTATCTCAACGCAAATTAGTCGACGAGTATAAAATTTCCCTGAATTTGATATTGAATATTTTTCAAGATAAAGAGGAATATCTGACTGTTTATCAAAGTATGAAATGACGACTTAAACATGAATGAGACCAACAGATTAGATACTCAAGTTGATCAATGACTATTTGATTAGAGGAACCCATAGATATCGTTGGTGTTGGAGATGGGATTGAATGTATTTTGACAAGTGTCACTACATATGGCAACAAAGGTATTTTCACTTGCGATGAAACTCCTATATTTATCAAAGTTCTGTTTAGTAAATTATTAAGTGTGGAAAAAAGAATGCAAAGAGGAGAAGATATTTAAAGATCGTATTGTTGTTCTAGTGTGTGAGTCCAATGAGTGCAAAACTAGAAGCGTTGATTATTGGTGAGCATTGCCATATGAGCGCTATTAAATACTAAATTTCATTCATAGAAGAAAATAAAAGTCTCGTTAATTTAAAAATCTGAATGTGCATAATCTTTCAATTAAAAAGACTTTTATGAATTTTCTAGTCTTTATTTTTATACTAATTTCAAAACTTTTCAATTCAATTTTGCCTAAAACTTATTTTTGACGAACCCATACACATAAATAATACAAAAAGAAAACTACTATTTGGGAAGACGATGTAAAGCGTTTGTCATACAGTGAGCTCCACCAAATCCTTCGATTAAACCTTCTTGAGGAAATGTTTGTACATGACATGGATAGCGTTTGCTACGTAACATTCGGCCGACAATACCATTAACCGGCTCACCACCGGCATAAGTAATGACATTTTGATTATCAATACACAGTACATTATCACGGCGTTCGTGTTGTTCGTCAGTTGATGCTTTTTCTTCAGCAGCATCATAGAAATGTAACGTAGGATCACATAATAGATGTCTTAGCGCTCGTCGCACATCATTTCCATGATAAAGCCATTCGATTCGACCGTTTCCTTCTATTGGTGTTTGCACAGTGTATACAGGCAACTGATCAGCCAAATGTTGATATAGAGTGAATGTGTGACGACCAACCGAACTCAAAACGGTATCCAAGTGCATATAATCTCGTTTCTTTGGTAATTCCACGGCAATGACCTGACGAAACTAGCCTGTGCGTGCAATAGCTTCGATACCTGCACGATTTGTTCGTTCACTGCTGCCGATCATAAGTGTACCTTCGCCTAGATAAGCTACGTCACCACCTTCAACAGTCGCCGATGGATCTGCATATGTTTCCCACTCGATAACACGCACACCTATTAACGAAAGCTGTGCATGGTGAGTATTAAAGCTGAAAATAACGCGCATGATCAGTGGTTCATTGGCTCGAGCTGATTTGGCCATTCGCCATATAAAAACTGCTTTATCTATAATTGAAAACGAATCTCTGGTGAACAGAAGATTCGGTAGAGGAGGAACGAGAAATTCTTCGTACGAGGAGCACATTCGAGTAAGGATCGATGCAGTGTCTTCTTTAACAAGCTCTTCTTCGGTACTCGCAAGACCTTCAATCACTGTGTGTGCCAGTTGAGTAGGTGTAAGTTTAGAAAGAAATTGTGTGAGAGCATTAGACGCTTCTTTCGTAAGATCTTGGTTTTGAACAACACCGTCGATTAGCATTTGTCTTGCTTCGGGACTCTGTTCCAAAGTCTCACGTAGAACGTCAAGCACATACACGACTGTCACCCCGTTCTTGCGTAAAATGTCAGTAAAAATATCATGAGATTTCTGCGTTTCTTGAATATTAGGTATTTTTTCAAATAAAAAAATATCTTTGTTCTTGTGTGTTAAACGCTCCAGTTCGCGACCAGGACGATGCATGAGCACTAAATCAAGCTTACCAACTTCCGAATAGACACCAACAATCTGTTTTGACTGCTTTTGGTGATGAGGATATCGATGGTGTTTGGATGTTGATATGCTAAGCATACTGGTAGAATACAAACGACGTAGAATATTTAGTGAATGTTTAATAAAAGAATTTTGACGACATGTGAAATAATCGTCACATATATGTGTACATATATATGTACAGAGAGAGAGAGAAAGAGAAACGCATGTATTTGTTCTTCTATTTGTCCTTGTCTACTTATTTCGTGCATTATCTACTTTTATCTTTAGTGTACACGAGCAAATTGAGTCACCTTTTTTCTATATTCATTATACTCGGTCTTGGAAGGTTACTAAAACTAAAAGGTATTAGAGTATAATTGAGTTCAAGTACCATTATACAGACATAATTATCTAACATAATCGTACTCGGTGGCACATCCAGTGTGTTGCAACGATTTGTATCACACAAATGCCAATTTTCATTCCCGTTCTTTAAGTGAATAATCATGAGAACATCAAATAATTGAAGCATTCGTCGAACATTCTCTTTTTCATGCTATAATTCCCCGTCGTTCAGCATCATTGGAAATCTCCGAATCTGAATTTTTACATGGAAAAATAACACTTTGATGAAGGTATATAACTGTGAACGATTACTCTCTCATAATATGCAAAAGAGTAACACTTTTCCTGAGGTTTTTGTCCAAGACTGTTCAGTCCGTATTCTTTCAATAGGTACAATTCAGATTTATTCTTTGTTTATACACACGGAGATTTACATCATGCGATACATGTTTTTCATGAAAATGTTCTCTCTGTAGATCGTCTGCTGAGATTCGTAAAAACACTACTGAACGTAATAACAATAGTCAAGAAAAGTTTCATAGTTCGTTGAATAATCATATAAAATCACGCACACATTAATCTATAATATAGGAAATAATAGTTCGCACTGCTTGTTCTCCTTTGATCATATCTGCCAACCACCTTTTATCCTCATTCCTTTCGGCTGTATAATGATCGATTGCATGACGACATCTGACTCGAATTTCGTCCAGTTTTTCCATTTCCTTTGCTGATATAGCGCCAAGCTGTTTACAAGCTTCAAAGACATACTCGATGAAACCACTTTGTAGCCCAACAAGAAGTGACTCATTCTGTTCCGGACGGGCTGACAGATGCATAACCTTGGTGACAAATTCACGTACGGACATGTCCATATTGGAAAGAGAAATGGATGCTATTTCTTTTACACCCAATGTTGGAGTATTTGACGTGACCGCATGCATACCTGCGCAAGCATCAGACTCAGGCAAGAAGCCGTATAAAGCCCTAAGACACTTAACAGCCATCATGCCATAAGAACTAGCGCACTTAGCTGGTAATGAAGGAAGATATTCAAACGGAACAGCTGAGACTGACAACAAACCCATAAGAGCATCATGTTTGTTCTCGAATGATAACATAGAAGCGAAGACAACTGTTTCGAATGTTGTACCTTGGTGACGAGGTGCCGATGGACGATCGAGAATGTCGATGAACTTAGAAGCTAACTCGATCTTTGGAAGAGTTGTTTGAACGCCAGTGAACGTTTCATACGATTTGCTTCTCTCTGCTAGCAGTGTAGGCGGCGCTAATTCTCGAATCCACGCCTCGAGAACGGCAAGTTCCCCTATAGTGAATGCACCAAACATACGTCCATTCCATTTGATTTCATGTACCAATCGACTTTTTTCCGGTTGACCACGAACGATCCATCGACTATCTGCAAGAGCTCGTAAGAAGGCAAGAGAATGTACTGGATAGGAAATCGGATCGAGCCATTCACTGAGTTTTTTTCCTACTCGACCGCCAATTCTTGCCGGACAAGAAAGATGAAGAGATTTAGCTGTGTGTGTCTTCTCTTCAAATACTTGTGCTAGAGCTGTGTCGAGCTGTGAACGCGGTCGGGGTGTAGTAGGAAGCTCAGAAGCAAGAAGAAATCCTGTTTGGACACGCTTCCAGGCTTTATTTTGATCTTCAGCTGGCAAGGATGTTATGTACGCGACAACAGCATCCATCCCCATCGCAGCGTGACCTGAATGGTTATTATCGATCGAAACATGAAGGACAAAGTAATATGGATCAATGTTGAGCTCGCGAAGCTCATGAATGGTAATAAGAAGATGCAGCGGCAAACATTCATAGGACATATTAAAGCCGAGAATTTCTGGTAGAAATGTTTCGGGAAACAGTGAGATACATAACTGTGCTATAGCGGCAGTCCATACTCGAGCATCATTATTCACGTTTCGAATGGATGAAACAAACTCTTCTGAGTCTCCAGTACCAATATCGTCCACGCCAATCGATTGCAAGAGTTCGCGATAAATCCATACATGGTTTTTTTGTAGATCACCATCTCCGAGTTCTTCACTGAGAATTTGCCATAGTGTTTTGGTATATGGACGATGAGCTGAATCAGTTGTTACGCGATGTATGCCACCAAGCCAAGCCCCATCGACATACTTTACAGGTGCAGAAGTACGAAGCCAATGTCGTGCATAGTCAAAATCAGGAAACATTTCACGAGATCCTCCATTTTTTCGTCGCGCGAGATATGCATTGTAGCGTTCATTAACGTCAGTATATTCGGCATTGAGAAAATCTATGAGAGCTTGCTTAGAGAATGTTTGAACGGCATTGAGAATATTTCGTGTTGACGAAGTACGAGCCGCATCGATCACTGAGTCGAATAGTGAAAGAAGGCGATTATATGCAGGAAGCAATGCATCCGAATAGTATTCAAGATTCTGTAATTGATGATAGAGTCGTTTGTCAAGATCAAGTTGACAGATTGATGTTTCTTCAATATCAATGCACTTTTTCGTCTTCTAAAATGTAAAAGCAGGAGATTTAACAATCTTCTCAAAAAAGTTTTCACATTGATCCCTTCGTTAGCACTTCTGCGGTTCTGTTTCCTTACATTAAGTCAAGGTTATATGTTTCACTGATTATTGTAGAGAAATTATTGACTCATCTTATTCATCGCCAAAGATAATTAATACAAATTGATTAGCAGTTTACCTTGATGGGATACAGTGAACGTTTAGAAGTTTTATTCTTGTTACTCCAATGAGTGATGTGATAGTGGATGAACACGGCAAACACACAGATGCCAATGAGTATACTGATCATAACGAGCGTAGTAAACAAAATGTAGTTTTTAACTAGATTATATAAGAATATATTTATGTGCACTGTCTTGCCTTGCTCGATAGTCGTCGTATGTTGACTTCGAAATGTATTAGTCACATTAAAAAATCTATAGAGCAATGGGTGCGAAAACGTATTCGGATAAGAAATGTACTCATCTTCTGCTTATATAATATTTGTATTATACATAGAGAAAGAAATGAAAGGACATATTTGTTTTACCGTGTAGAACGAAACAAAGTGTAATTTCATTCATACTAATTTCACGGTAAAACAACATAAGAACGTTTTTCACAATGAATAATGAAATTTTATTACAATTTTCCACCGCAGTAAAGAACACTGGGTACAATTTCATCACTGTAACTCCTGCTGTGAGTAAAAGGTGGATCTTTTTTTCGTTATTTTCAAGTACTAATATTTGCAGACTCACGCACATGTGAACAGTCGTCCGGGCAATCGCTGGGCACGATCATTGACAGATGTTCTTGGATGGAGTCGACCATTTCATGCCAACTCTTCGGTCGTCACCGATGAACTTTTCGATCTAATGCGCAACGCACAGATACTTCGTCAAACTGAAGATCAAAGGGAGGACAGCTGGCAGAGTTTAGTGCGAATATCTAGCCTCGATGGAGAATTATTCCTACACTCGGCGTATCCAACATTAGCTCTGGATTCGGTTTTTTTTGGACCCGATACATACCGATTTGCGCGTGCTATTCGAACAATGATAGCTAAACGTGATACAAATACGTCTCCAGTGCATCGTGCTATCGATATTGGTTGTGGAGCTGGACCAGGTGCTGTTATATTATCTAAAGCCTATCCCCATGCAGAGATTCTGGCAACGGATATCAATAAAACTGCACTCGACTTCACAGATATCAATGCTCATCTTGCCAATGTGAAAGTTACATCAGCTTATAGCAATCTTCTCGACGATGTAACAGGTCAATTTGATATCATCATTTCCAATCCACCCTATTTAGTGGACTCCTCTGAACGGCAATATCGTCATGGAGGTGGAGTCCTTGGATCAGAATTGTCAGCAAACATCGTTCGCGCTGCCCGTCACCGGTTAACGATTGATGGCACATTAGTTCTGTACACAGGTTCAGTGATAATTAATGGGCAGGATTTATTTCGCGAAGAAGTCGCAAAAATCTTGGAGAATTCTGATCTCTCTTGGACTTATGAAGAAGTTGATCCCGATGTGTTTGGCGAAGAGTTATTGAGCGAATCTTATCAACATGCAGATAGAATTGCTGCTGTAGTTCTCACTGCCACCAAAACTAATCCATCATAGCCGTGTTTTGGTAATGTTTCTAGGAAGTACAAATAAATCCGATTGAAATAAAGAAAAACTTCCAGCTATTTAATCAAACGAATTATTTTTATTCTATAATCATGATAGTTCATGCAGCTTAAAGATATGAAAAGAATACTGAACGCAATATTTGAGTTCTAACTGAGCAGTCAATATTTAATGACGAGTGCTTCTTTGAATAATTGTTTGTAGAAGTCGACAAGACGTGCACCCTGCCAGCCAGCTTTTGCCAATTGTTGTGTGATAATACTGTATTCGGTTTGTCCTGGTGCCGAATTAACTTCGAGAAAGAAGACTTTTTCATCTGGATATTGAAGCATCAAATCAATTCTGACCAACCCGTTCAAATGAAATTTTTCATACAATTCAATAGCTCCTGCTTCCACCCGTTTCTTCGTATCTTCGCTCAAATTCGCTGGAGTGATCACTTGAGTTTCGTCATTCCCTTCGAGTTTCGTTTGAGCATCATAGAAAGCGGATTTGTTCGAATGGACTATTTCCGTAATCGGTAAAATCTGAATCTGATTACTGATTCGAAAAACACCAACAGTTATTTCTCGGCCATGGATGAACTGTTCCACAATAATATGATTAGACTCTTCAAAGGCTCTGGCGAGAGCACTGGTCAGCTGAGATATATCTGATACTTTAGATACACCTAAACTTGATCCGGAATTGGCTGGTTTGACAATTACAGGAAGAGAAAGGTATCCTGTATTCAGTGTGGATAAGACTGTTGAATCGCCGATCGGTACAGAGTAAAAGACATCGATGGAGGGCGAAACATGAACGACAGGCGAATTGAATGAGCGAACGAGTCGACTAGCGATGCTTTTATTGAATGTCACAGCTGCAATGAAAACACGTTACAAAATTATCAAGAAATTGATTGAAGAAAATACGAGGTTAGGAACAAATCCTCTCTACTTGTACTTTTCTCTTCAAATAGAACGTACCTGAGGAAAGAAGATCACATCCAACAAAAGGTACTTTAGTTATCTGAAGATATCCTTGCAATTGACCGTCTTCACCGGGAGATCCTCCAACAAAAAGGACTGCTAAATCGAATTTGATTTTTCCTTCAGTAGGTAATAAGAGTGTAAAATCATTGCGATCGACGTGAAATCTTTGTCCATTACTCTTGGCATCTTCATAATGCCATCCATCTTTATTGACATGAATTAAGTAGGTATGATAATCTTTATCACCTTCAAAAATCTTCTCTAAATGTTTTCCACTCCACAGAGCGACAGCTCCTTCAGGAGAATATCCACCCGCAAGAATGGCAACCAATGCTTTTCTATTCTCGTGCTCCATATATTTTGTCGATTTACTTACAGTGTAATAGTTTTGACTAATGATTTACATATAAGAATAAAAAGGAACAACGTGTAAAGTAAAAGCAGACAGGGTCAAAGAGTATGATAAAAATACTCACACAATAGCTGTATTAATCAATGAGTATATTCCTTGATACAGAACGAGCAAAAGAAAAGAAAAAAGTTTTTATCATCATTCACTTAGTGCGAAGGACAAACAGAACGAATAAAAATTTTAAAAAATCTACGTGCAAATTGTTCGATGAATGCCATCTTTTGTTTTTCTAAGAAATCACGTCTTTCAATAATATTCGTCCGTTGAAATGCGTCCTCTCTGCACCCGTTTGATAGATACCGATGAATGTTCATGTCCTTCAACCATGTATATCGATTTTAATGCAATGAGACATAATCTGGAAAAATTTCAGAATGTTCTCTCATCTACAACAAAAATCATGATGATGGTTAAAGCGTCCGCATACGGTGCCGGTATCGAACAGATTAGTCAATGGGCTGAAAATACTGGAAAAATCGATTACTTGGGCGTAGTTTACGCAGTCGAAGGTGTGAAATTGAGAAAAGCAGGAGTTACTTTACCCGTTATGGTAATCAATATTTACGGTATTGATATTGATTTTGAGACTTGTCGAATGTACAATTTGGAACCAGTCATCTATTCTATTTCGTTACTAAAACAACTGGTTCATTGGCTCAAGGAAAATGACCAAGGTAAGTTCAACTTAGCGAAAGCAGAAGTTTTCTTTTCAATTTTTGCTCAATTTCTAACCAATATTTTTCGTTCTTGATTGGATATTTTCAATCAAAGACCTAATTGATAGGACAACTTTTTCGACTCGTCACTTCATTCACTCTCTTTTCGTGAGACATTCCGCTTCTGTTATTTTTTCAACAAATTTCTTCTTGTATCGAATGAAGATACAAAGAGTAGGGAGAAACTAATCTGAGTCTTAACATCTCTTGCGATATCTGTTTTAATTTAATTAGATCTTTTACAGATACGAAGTAGTATAAAAATGTTCCACTATTTTACACGAAGCTACGGATAGTGAAAATCTAATATGCATTTAAACATACTGCAAACGACGAGTTGCTTAGTTTATCTTTCTTAAGAGATTAATGTTAATATTTTTTGTAGGAACCTTTCCAAATCTTCACATAAAAATGAACACTGGTATGAATCGTTTGGGCTTAGAATTTGAAGAACTTCCAGAACTGTTGGCCATCCTGTCAGACTGTTTTTGCTGTTCTCTAACAGTGAAATCGATCTATAGTCATGCTGCAGCAAGCGACGATCCTCAAGAGGATCGTTATACCAACGAACAAGCCAATTTGTTTATTTCCAGTGCTAGTGCCATGGAACAAGGTCTCGGCTATCCACTACTAAAACACATATGCAACTCAATGGGTACTTTACGTCATCCTCAGTTCCATTTCGACATGGTCCGTATTGGAGGTGGTCTCTACGGTGCTGCTACTTGTTTTCTACCTTATCTAGCACCTTTACTAACGGCTATTTCTTTAACGAGCACTATTACTCAAGTACGTCGTGTGAAAAAAGGTTCCACTATCGGTTATAATCGACGTGGACTAGTAAATCGAGATTCTCTCATTGGCATTATTTCTATTGGATATGCGGATGGATTGAAACGACATTTAGGAAATGGTCACGGACATGTATGGATACACAATTGTCGAGTGCCATTTATAGGTTCGATTTGTATGGATTATGCTATGATTGATCTAACCGATGTTTCGGTAGAAAATGAACATGAATTACAAAACGAATCAGTGGAAATATTTGGTCATCATATTAATATTGAGGAAGTGGCTAAACAATGTGACACAATTGTCTTCGAATTTATCTCAACTATTGGTCAACGAGTTAGACGTGTTTATATTAACGAGAATCAATCGACAAATCTGACCAGTCCAGGTGATCCGGTAGTTTGACATTCTTCACCAATTAAATCATTTATCTTTGTCTTATACTTTTGTTTTTCATTACACATATAAATCTTTTCTGAAGAAGTACATCGTAAGAAATAAAAGGAACAAGAATGAGGTTTTAACTCATTATGCTGCTAGAACTTATTGATCATCCAATGTATTTTAGTTTTTCAATTAGTTCAATTGGATGTTCTTCCCATAAAAGACTTGATTCGAATTTAATATCAGTAGTTTCATATAGTTCGTTGGAATTGTACACATAGTTGAACCATCGAACCACAATTTGATTATTTCGTGAGCAGAATTTGGAAATATAAATAAATTCATTTAAAACTTTTTCTATGTTTTAACCGTTAGGAGACGAGTATCCTTTCAAAAAAATTAAGCCTTTCACTAACGCTCCTGCTATATATTAGAAGCTTTTCTAAAACCGTTTAATCTGATGCCCATACTAAAATCCTCTTTGCTTTTAACATGTTCTTAAACGTTTTTTACCGTCCGTTATCATGCCCTAAAACTAGCAGTTCATCCGATGAATATTTGCGTTCTTCCGCATTATCTTCATATTCATGGTAGAGTAATTATAACCCAGAACTCTATGTTCTTCTTTCACCAATAAAAAACGGTGTTGATCACTAATGAGCCATATTTCAACGCTCGTCTGATTCAGCATCTTTTCTACTTTGCTTGTATTCGGATCCTTAGATATTTATTCATTGTTGACGAACTGAACATATCTCGGTGGAAGAGATCAAATTTGAACTCATATTTTCAATTATGAGTGCCACAGAACGAATTACGAAATGTTTTTCTTCTCTCGAATGACAAAAATAGTGCTTCGAAAACTTCATTTTTCAAAGCATACACTGCTCGAGAATAGATGGTCGAAATTATCGACATGTCATATTGATTTCACTGGCCCTTTATCGCAATTCACAATATGCAGCGAATATGCCGTCATATAGACTGTTAAATTTTCTGTCGTATGTTAGTTTCAATTAGAACTGAATAAAACCATGATTGATTGCTTTACGAATTTCTCTTATGAGTGCTTTTATTTATGCGTAGAGTAAAACGGAAAATCGATAATAGGAATTTGGGCAATATTGTCGGATTTAAAAAACTGCCTAGAGATAGGGTGGGGTGCAGATGAGGATGTAAGGGTGTGGATAGGTCTGGGCAGTAGGATACTACATGAAAATTTGTACTGAAATACTCCTAAGAAAGCCTATGCAGTTTTTCAAATCTGCAAGATTGTCAAAATTCCTATTGTCGATTTTCCACTAAACTATGCGTAATTGTACTTTTGGAGTGCGAAGATATGCACTACTGTGTCTGAATAGACAAGCCCATGGTAACGGATATTTCTCGGTATCAACGCCAATTGCTTGTGTCCATCTTGTTCTTCGATTGACTAACACAACTTTATACGCATCACAATCGATCGTTAATTCAAATATATCATTAACTTCACACAATTTTTCAGTAGACAGAATTGGTGCACCAAATTTGATTTGAACGCGTGAAATGTCATCGTAGTTGTGAATCATATTCATGTGAAGCTGAAGTGTTTTACTTTCACAAGACAAAATTTTAAATTCAATTCGATGAATACCAGCTGAATATTTCAAACACGTGACACCATACTGGCGTGAACTATCATAGCTAATAACCTTTCCATACTCTGATACCCTTCTGACATCATTATAATGTGGTGTTTGTACTCCATCTTTATCACACCCAAACGCGACAAATCGTTCTTCGTTGTCCTCTGCTCCACATCGATGGCAATATTGTTTTGTATCATGAAGATTATCATTGATGTCTATAAGCTCCGTTCTTATTAACTTTCTGTCAACGTAATGAAGAATACTAAAATTAGTTGGTAATTTTGAATCTGCATTAGTTGGATCTAAATTATTATTACGAAGGATAAATTTGACATTGTCTTTCCTTGAGTGCATAAGGTCAGTGAATTTCTTCATGAAAAGTTTCCAACTGGCATCATTATTGACTATTAGATGATCATTGATAACGCCAATAAATAGATCTTGTTCTTTTTCGCCATATTCACAGAGCATAAGACTCTCCGCAGTATTGTTATCGACTAAAATGCATCCACGATCTGATGCAATACGAAGAAAATGAATTTGTTCGTTTTGAGAATAGCTTTGTTCGTGCATTTGGACAAGTTTATCAAAAGAAGTATTGATTTGTTCTAGAAATGTCCTTTCATCAATATTATTGCTGCGAACTTTCACTAAGTTTTCGCTTAGCATTTCACGATATGCAACCTGAGCATGTAGCAGTTCAAAATGTCGCTTTCCAATGCATTTACGTGTTACATCTGATATGCAAACTGAAACACTTTCGTACATTTCAAAGTAATCAGCATATTTCTGTTGTATTTCGAGTAAATGATCCGCATTTAATTGAATTTTGAATAAAGTCCCTTGACTTATGAGACAACTGTCCAAACCATCGATAGATATTTTCAATTGACGTTTGAGATTGTTAATAGGATAAAGAATATATTCAATTGGCTTAGCTTGTGAGGTCATTTTTTCCATGGATTTTGGCAGATCTTTAAAAAATGCTAAACTTTCGTCAACAGTTTGTGGTAGTTGATTGGTAAACTTGATATCGGTGTAGATTTTGACATGAAATGTATTCTTACTTATTGTCGACGTTTGTTTATATTCTGCACCGCCTCCAACCGAGCCGGACGAAAGAGCTTTAACTTCAGTTAGCATGACTTTTAATTTACCTTCGACTTCACATTTGTTTTCATTCTTTTCAACTCGTCGTTCGAAATTTGCACTGACACAGAAACCGTAAATAGCACCGATAACGATGTGCGTGGCCTCGATCGGTTGTCGTTTAAATGTAATCAATTCGTTTAATTTCTTGTTGTTATTTAGAATCGCTTCCTTGAATTGTTTCGATCGGACTGTTTCGCGGTAGAAAATGGACGCTTGGACAATATGACTCGTTTTTGGGGATTCTGTTAAGAACTTGAACGAACCACTCGGTTTTGCCAGATCAGATAAGATACTCGCAGATAGATCCAGATCAATTTTAAATTTTTTAAATTTATCAGCCATCGTATCACGAAAACTATGCTCGTAAACAATACTCGTGCAAGGTGAGATATCCAAGATATTTTTATCTAATACAATCCCAGTTTTTAAGCAGGAATGCATTAAAAACCGATCGCGTCGCATGTCATAATAAGAGCCAATGTCATGGTTCGAATCGTCTAATGCTTGTCGATTTACAGTGCTGGTCAAAATTATAAGAACAGAGCTTTTCTCAAAGTGTTAGCGTGTTCTCATCTCCTCTTTTCCTATTTAGACTAATTTAAAAATCAGTATATATATATCCAAGTACTTGGATATATATATACTGATTTTTAAATTAGTCTAAATAGGAAAAGAGGAGATGAGAACACGCTAACACTTTGAGAAAAGCTCTGTTCTTATAATTTTGACCAGTACTGTATATAATCGTTCGCTAACATATGTAATAATCAAAAACGTTCTCTAAAAATATTCAAATAAACACACGTTCTGAGAAGACAATTGCATATTGGTTTAAGGAATGCGTTAATGAAAAAATCGCGAGTTATTTATCGATATCTACACAAACAGAAACTCATATGNCCCGAACGCGATACAACTAAGAAATGCGCCTAGACGCATCCTATAAACGCATCCGAACGCGATAGAATTAAGAAACGCGTCTAGACGCATCCTATAAGCGCGTCTGAACGCGATAGATCCTAAGAAACGCGACCAGGCGCATCATATAAACGCGTCTGGGCGCGTTTATGTGTGTTTTCGGCAGTTGGTGCGTTCAAACGCGTCTGAAATGACAAACTCTTCCATTCGAATCATTGAAAATGCATTTTCCACAGTACCTTCTTTTAAAAACTTCGTTCACTTACTCTACTAAATTGTATCTTTTTGTGTGAAACCTCTAGGCTGTTCGTTCGATATGACTTTCTGTCAACTGTTCTCATTGTAACTCATGAAAAGATCTGAAAGGTTTTCAATTGAAAAACAGAACCATTAATATAAGTAAAGAGATAATGGAAAATAAAAGTTCATCAAAAGCATGAACAAAATCTGCTGCCATCGCTAGGAATCGCTCATTAGATTCATCAGGAATAGAGATAAACAATATTTTATTCACCAAAGCCGTGCCGAGGATCAAAATTATTAACAATTCATATTAAAATAATTTCTCACTCAACAAACAAAGATTTCACTAGGACATCGCATTATTCTTCTTAAATGAGAATAGGAAGAAAGTTGATTTATCTTTCCGATTCAATAGAAAAGAATCTGAGTTTTGTCGTTAGAAAAACACCTGAAGTACGCATTATTAGTTAATATCCAGATATATTCATGAATTTTTTGTACGATTCATTTCATTTGAGATAAGTCCTGGACGAATTATCTTCTTAAAAAAGAAATCTAACTTGTTCATAGATAAGCCAATATAGTGCAATGGCCTAAGTAAGTAGACTTGTAATTGAAAGGTTTTATGTTCTAGTCTCACTCGTCGAACCATCTAAATGTATGTATAAAAATTGAATAGATGTCCTAGTAGAAGCGTGGTGGAAGAGATGAACATCAGGAGAGAATGATGGTGACGCAGGTCAAAGCTGTAGGAATAGAATGCTTTTTTGGAAAAAGCCATCTCTTCGAACGCGTCTGGACGCGTTTTGAAAAAGAAACGCGTTTATGCCGTCAGATGTTTCATCGTCTCTTCGGACGTGTGTGGACGCGTTTTGAGAGAGAAACGCAGTTGAACGCATCTGAAAGACGCGTCTGGATGCGTTTGATTAACGCATCTAGATGCATCAAATGTTTCATTTCTATCGCGTTTGGTGCGTTTGACACGCATCCCAAACGCGTTTTAAACGCGTTTATACTCAAAAAAATTTCACATGGGCCCATTTGATTTCTCATCCGGATGAATTAAATTAGTTAAAATTTTCTTAACAAAAACTTTCGAATTGGTATCGTTTATAACTTCGAGAACATCGTCAAGATCAATGATACGATTTTCGCTGTTGATCATTTTTGTTATCGAATGAACATAACAAAACAAAGATAGATGACCTAAATGACTTTCTCCGACGTTTTCTAATCGTTGAACATGTCTCTGTAATTCTCCTTTGATTTTCATAGATACTAATGTTTTATTCTGCCAAACATCATATCAACAATACACATTTCTATGAATCCATCTCTGATTGAATCGTAATATTCCAATAAGCATGAACAACACAATTAATATTTGGTTCTGAAGATCGCTTTCCGATAATAATCAAGACCATATTTCACCAAACATAAAATGAACTATGAAATGCTGTAAATCAATGTTGATTTTTTTCACACTGATTATCAATGTTTGATGTTTTCTGTTTCTTGTTAACAGACATTATTTCTTCATAAATTAAAAACCATATCGATTTGATCGTTATTCATTCTCGGTTGTACCACAGACAATTACTTCTTTTGGTGCTTTTTCCATGTTTAACTCATTCCTGATCCTTGAGAGTTGCTAAGCGTGTCATTCTACAGTACAACTACGGATTAACTTATCTCATTGATCATATTTATAGTTCTTTTCTAGCATAATTTATCTGTAGAATATTGAATTTTCGGCGTAAGTAGATTTGGTCGAGATTTCAATATCCGGATGAGAGTAACTAATGAATTGTTTTAACGATATAGAGAATAGAATCACATGAACGAAGTTTTATTTCAAAAACTGAATTATTTCATTCCGAAGAGTGAGAAAATCATCAAAGATTCTTCTTTTACACAGTTATTTAACTCTAATACTAATGTCACTGCTCTCTCTCAGGCCAAAAAGTTCATTTCGAATGAAAAAAGTATTCACTATTTCCGAGGTGAGAATTGATTTATTGAAATCCATTACAACTTACAGAAACTTATCGTATGTTGGTAAACATTATCGATAATTTCAATTCCAAAATCAAAAAAGAAGATGTCCGATGAAATTTTTCTATGCCAACCTTCAACAATGATTCCATTTTGGAGAATATTCTTCAGATGCTTGATAAGTAAAGATAATTATCCGTCAGACATCTGATCGTTTACGTTGAATAAACAACCATCATTCATCTTTTCTAAACGTCTCTATCCGTTAACACTTTTAATACGAAGAAGAGAAGATGACGTTTGGAAATAATCCAACTGCATTTGGATTATGATACAGAAACCAGTCGAAAGACAAATTTTTGCTGATCTTGTCTGCAAGAGATTAGGTTAGATTCTTAATTGGAGTTTTTTTTATTAAAATTAAAGGTTGGGAAGACTGGCGGAAGAAATAAGTGTATAGATTAACAATAAAATAGAATACATAAATGCGGTGAAAATGTGACAAAAACAAAATGAAAAAAACTTTAGATCAGAAGAAAAGGATGGTACATACTGGACGACATCGTTCTGTATTGACAAATATTGATGATACGTTACACTTTGTTTAATTCTTGTCCAATTGTTCAACACAAGTACTAGAACGAGGAGAAACGCCTTCTTCATAGTCACTATTAATGTCACAACAATCACTGCAGCAAACACGATCAGAGATACAGGTATCATCTTGGGAAAAATAACCATTGAAACGACCACTATTAGCGCACATACGATTAAATGGATCGTTATTTTCATGTTTGTTTACGAGTCTTTGAAGAAAGAGGAGCTTGAGGGGAACTAGTCGTTCATTTGAAAGACTAATCTCGCTGGAATCTTCTTTTACGTATCGTGTCTGGCAACAAATTACCAATAATCCACAGAGAAGAACTAAATACAGCGTATAAAGAAGTCTTCTGAAATGAATAATGAAAGAGACGTAATAAAATTTTCATTTTCGATTTGACATTTACAATGGTCAGATTTCTTTTCTTCGTCAGTCGTGAAGGAACATGAGTCAAACATTCTTTTATCATAAGAATACGAATATACAACAGAAGGAAGAAACCTGATACACGATGTAACGAACGAAACTAATAATCTAATGTGAAATAGTCAATGAATTGAAAAGTAATCTAAGTTTAGTCATGTTAACATTAACATTGTTTTGTTGATCGACAACAGATGGTAAAATCCAATAGGATTGATTGAGTAAGTTCGCTTGTACATAATAACTATATCCACCACATGGTGTAAATCGATTTGGATCAGATTTTGAACAAACAATGGGTAATGAACTTTTATCAGATCGATAAGGCATGATTTCAATAATTATTGTTTTTGATGAAGCGAAATTGATGTTTGATAAAGCTCCACCATGAATACCAAATATAATCTGAGCATTGGAAAATAGTTCAATCTGTTTTTGAATGTTTTCATTATGTTTCGAATGATCATATTCAATATAAATTAAAGACGATTTCTGTGCATATTCATGAAGATAATCAATAACAAGATTTTCATTTTGAATAAGTCGACCACCGTTCTTCGCATTTTCACTCGTTCGTTGTACATAAATGAGCAGATTTGATTGAAATTTCTGAAGATTTATCAACGACCAATACATTGAACGAGCATTGTACCATAGAAAAGGATGAATACCAGGTGTTCGACATGGATTTATCAGGAGTTTTGCACCGATTTTCATTCGACGATTATAATGAATAATTCGTTTCGATTGGTTTACACCTAAAAAAGAAATTTCCAAATGGGAATGTTTTGATCTTGAAATTTACCGAGAAAATTCCATATTTCTTGAACAGATCGATCAAATCTTGGTCCTTTTATGATTAAAACTTTCGAATCAGGATATTGATCTAAATATTTTCTCGAAATCGCTAACTTCGGTCCAATTCCATCGAGAAAATGTTGAAAACTCCATCCATCCGGTACCGTATAAATGATCACTTGTTCATAAACAGCTGAAACATGATTTTCTGATACAAACGTCCTTCGAAGAGCTTTTTCATCATAATTATATCCACAAGAATCATCGTAATAAACGCCATTTTGAACTAAAGTGACGGAAACGTTCAAATGTTCTTTGGGATCGTTGAAATAAAATCCATTTTTCTCACAATCATTATCAAAACATTGCGAAGAATATCGTTTGTAAAATGTCGAATTAGAAAACCAATCTTGTGAGTTCTTATCGAAGAAATTCGGCAGTTTTAATACAAATGGTTCGAGTTGACGTGAGATTTGTTCGAATTCAGAGTTAATCGCAGTAAAAAAATAATCTCTATCTTTGATATTCGATTCATTTTCATTGAAATACCAAATTAGAAAACACATTTGGTAGAGAAGAATCATCGATAAGACTTTGATATAAAAAGGTCTGATGAAATTCATTTGTCTATTCTTCTCACAATAAAACAGATGTTTGTCAATCTATTTGATTCAGTTTTACTGATAAGAACAACGCACATATATATAAAATATAGGCAGTTGTAACACATATTCTCCTCTCTGATCACTTTATTTGTTCGAGACAAACAAAAGTGATAGAGAGAAAAGAAATATCTTTTTATTTTTCTCGTAATTACATTCGAAAATCAAGTAGAAAAAAAGAATTGAAAGTTCGATATGAATTTATTCTTCATCAGATTCGACACTTTGATTATCCGAATCGTTTTCAACATGTTTATTTTGACGACTTGGTGGCGCCATGAGTTGACTCATACCAGAATTTGCAAACTTTCGTTGTTGTGAAATATTTGCAAATGTTTGTTGAATAAAATCAAAAGCCATTTCTTCTCCTTGTGATCTATAACAAATTAAATATTTCTTCATCAAAAAGAGAAATCTCGTCTCACCCGCCAATTTTCGATGGTTTCTCTGTTTTTTTATTATCGTTTGTCTTCGGACGAGAACATAATTGTCCAAAATGGTCCTTCCCATACATTTGACATTGACGATTTTGACACAGTTCGGTGCATCTCTTCGCAAAACATTTCGTGTCCAAATAAAAAGCGCATTTAGGATTATTACAAACCTTCGACATTATTCACAATTCTTCTTCTCAACCTAAATCAATCTTTATATATCTTTTCCTTATCTTTATTAGTTCCTTTTTCAAATCATTTGACAAATATCATAAAATATCGAAAACAAAGCGAAGAATTTATATTTGAGCAGAACAGTTATTGATCAAAACTTGTAAAATACTCGAACTCATATCAGCAATGATCAAATCCATTTTTCCATCATTATTTAAATCCGTTGAATGAATAGCAAAAGGAAGTATTTCATCATTAAGAAAAACTTCCTTTTGTTCCATAAATGTTCCATCACCAATTCCAAGAAAAATTCCAATTGAATGAGAATTTCGATTGGCAACAGCAATATCAAAATAATCATCATTATTAAAATCATTGATTACAAGAGCAGTTGGACGACTTGAATCTCCTGTTGAATAGAAAACTACTTCTTCAAATGTTCCATTGGATTTTGAAATAAATATTCCAATATCATAAGTCAGACTATTCACTACAACAAGATCAGGTAAATCATCTGCATTGAAATCTTTTGCAAGAATTGCAAATCCACGACTATTTCGTTCGTTCGAAAGAACTGATGTCGAATAAAATGATCCATTGTTTGATCCGAACAGAATTAAAAGAATATTTTCTTGTAAACAAAGTAGAACTAAATCTAATTGATGATCATGATTAAAGTCATTTGTTATTGCTGATGAAACAGAACAATTTATTCGAAATAATGAAGAAATTTCTTTTTGATAAGTCCCATCACCATTTCCAAGTAAAACATTCACTTGCGTTTTATTAATCATTGCAAAATCCACATGTGCATCATTATTGAAATCACCCAAAGCAAATAAATCGATTTGTTCGATTAATAATTGTTTTTGTTGTTGAAATGTTCCATTTTGATTTCCAAAAAATATTCCCACACTGTAATTATAATTATTATTCACAATCAAATCATTTTGATTATCGTTATTTAAATCCGCACAAGCGATTAGATTCGGTCCACTTGTTAATCCTGTCGAATAAAAAATTGGATGTGTTAAACTTCCATTTCCATTACCAAAAAAGATTCCAAAATTATTCGAATAATAATTCACAACAGCGACATCTTCATAACCATCATGATTGAAATCATCACTTACTAAAGACTTTGGCCATGCAGAATTTCCAGTTTCATACGAATATTTCAATTCAAATGAGATATCACATGGTGAAACTAAACAAAAAGAAAAGAAAAATACTGATGTTTCACAATGTTCGATATAGATGTGCGAACCTGATGAAATTGTGGTTGTTGGATTTGAATAAGGATTTGTTTGATTTGAATTCGATTGGGAGATTTGTTCATCTATTTGTGTTGTTGCTTTTATAAGAGGATTGTTGTCTTGTTGATGTTGAAGATATAAAATCGGAGGAATAACAGCGATTGAAATAAAGAGGATTATCATTAAACTAATGCAGAGAAATCGTAGTAAGTTAAAAGAAAAAGTTTTTTGCCTAAATGGAAAGAAAATGTTTGAAACAAACAGAAGAAATAAACAGATTGATACTCAGTTGTTGGAGAGATTGATGCAACATCAGAATAACTTGGAATTTGAGTGATTTTTGATGATTTAAATGTTGAATGAGAGAAGTCAGTTGTTGAAATATCATTTCTACGAAGTGAATGTACAAAATTTGATCGTTTCTTTCTTAAAAAGTAGATTTTGATGAGAAAATAAAGAAGTTTCGGACAAATCCATTTGAGAATCAAACTAAGACCACGATGAAGACCAAGAAGAAGAGTTATTGTATAAAATGAATTTAATTGTTGAATATACGTATATGAACAATACAATGGAGAACAATAATCGAAATATATCGAATAATTAACAATTGTTGACCAGGTTTCAATGAATAATTCATTCACAAGATCGATTATTAATGTATTATGAAGAAATCGAGTTGAATTTGTCAGAGAAATCAATGTTTCATTCATATAATTGACTTGTTTTTGAATCAATTCAATACATAATTGATCATAAAAACATTCAAGAGTTGAACTAAGAAATGCTTCCGTTGGTAAACAGCCGATTTTCAAGCCTTTTATCCAAATATTCTTTGAAGAATTTTCTTCAAAAAACTTTGCTTGACTTGTACAATTCAAAACTAATCCACATGAACATCCATCATCATAAATCATCGCTTCACTCAATGCTAAAGAACTCAATGCCATGAATCCTAAATAAACAAAACAAAAATGACATATTCCATCATGTGTTGACGAATGTCACATGTGATTTTCATCGATCTGACAAATTCTCTTAATACCTGAGTAAAGTGATGAATTGTACCATTTCGGTGGATAATAATGATAATTTGATTCGTATGTCGATATAATTGCGTTTCCATGATTGACATATCGAAGTAAATTAATAAAATTTTCAACAATAATCGAAGCTGAAGATTGACTTTGTTTAACAAAAGAATCAATATGTGTTTGAAATGTGATTGGAGGCTGAAGTTGAGTTGTGATATAAAGTGAAGAAAGAAATTGTTCGATCGAATCATTAACAGTTTCAATCGATAGATCACATAAACCATGTAGAAATTGTAAATGTGAAGAGAAATAACGACGATAATCTCGTTTATTGTATATTGAAACATCAGACGAGAGATTTAATGTCATTTTAATTCGCCAATCATTAGAAGAAAATTCACTTGAACAAATCTGAAAAGAAAATTCGTTTTTCTTGACAATGACACTTTTCATTTACTTGATGAAATGTTGGTTGAATTGTGACGTATCGTTTGTACATTGATGAAATCGATGAACAAGGACATTGAAGTGTGTTATTATATTTGATAAAGAGTTTTGTGAAAACTTCAATCGAAGGTTTTTCGATCATTTTTGTTAAAACTTGAGGTTGAATTATTATGTAAATGATCAGAATGATAAGAGCAATTATTAAAATAACAAGATAAAGTCGAGTGGCTATTTGACCAAACCGATAGTTTTGATTTTGATTGAATTTCTTTCCAAATTGTTCTTCCGGAAACATATTTAAATTGATAATTCCATTATAGATCGTTTCAATCGCATTTTTCACAATATTTTTTATTTGAATCCACAGTTTCAGATGCGCTAAGAAAAAATTCATTTCTCAACAGGTTTTCTCGTCATTACAACATACCTTGAATTTGCCTTTGAGCTTTTGGTCGAAAAATTTTCGAGATAATTTTCATAATAATCGATGTTATGAATCGCGAAACAACAGTAAGACCAGCAATTGATGAAACTATTGCGATTAAAACTTGAATCGAATTTTTCGTTCGGGCCATTTGAGAATAAGTACAATAACTCGGTAAACATGTATTATAATAACGATCAAACGAATAAATTGGATTCCATTGTTCAACAAACATTTGTTGAATGATTTTCGAAAATGTTGTATTCGGAGGAAAATGACTCATTTTGGAATTGTAAACAAGAGATGAGAGAGAAATCCAAGTAATACCTGTATCTTTTAAAATATACGATGAATTCATATATGAATAAACAGCTGATAGACATGAATTTGAATAGAAACATTCAAATGATGAAAGTAAAAGAGAATTTATAGTAAAACATCCTTCTTCCATTCCACGAATTGTACCTAAACTACTTCGTTGATCTTTATAGCCGGAATATTTATACCATTTCCAACCATTTATTGAAAATTCGTTTGTACACGAAGGATTTGTTGCGCATATGCATTCACGTGTTTGATTGTTATCGTCACTTGTTAAACTATTCATTACAATCGTTAACTATATCAAAGATTAAAGGGAAAAGTTCGAACAAAAAAGTGATGATTTCCCTACTTTTGGTAATTGTTGATTAATTGTGTAATTAATTGTAAAATAATCATCAATTGGTTTTGTAAAAGGTTGATCGATTTGAGTAAAAAGTAATGATATATTTATAAAAAGATTAAAATTAAAAATCAATGATTGAATAAGTTGTTGAATTGTTGTATTCATGAGAATATTGAAATTTTCCTCACTTAACGCATTCAATGTGAACAATAAACGATGATTAAAACGATTTGTTGCATCTGCAATAGTTTTATTTGCTTTTTCACATAAATTTGCTAATAGACGAATTTGTTGAGCGTTGATTCCATACCATTGAATTCCTTCCGGAAGTGTTTCTAATAATTTCATCATTGAAATCCAATCTGAACCGACGAAATCACTTGAACAAACATCATGTAAAATAGGATTAAATGAATTGAATATTGAATAGGAAATAGTCNCAGTACTGTATATAATCGTTCGCTAACATATGTAATAATCAAAAACGTTCTCTAAAAATATTCAAATAAACACACGTTCTGAGAAGACAATTGCATATTGGTTTAAGGAATGCGTTAATGAAAAAATCGCGAGTTATTTATCGATATCTACACAAACAGAAACTCATATGAATGACGCTATTCTACCTGCATATACTTGAAATTAAAAAAACTAGTCAGTGTTGCGATGATTATCTCGGTAATATGGTAAGTTCGTTTTCATTCCAATTTTTCTCGCGTGATGTTACCATCGACTACGAAAGTATCTTGAAATAATACCTGTTGACTATACTGACATCAATAAAAAGGTACAAGATTTCACTCGAATTCATTTTTGTAAGATGTTTATGATATCGTATCACATAGAAAGGGAATAAACCCAGCATGGATACATCATCCACGTTGGAAAAATGAAAAGAAATGATCGTGTAAAGAGCATATATCAGTGAACAAATATTGACAGTAGAACAAAGAAGTAATGCGATTCACCATGTCATTGACATTAGAATAATGAAAATAAGAAATCGCTGAACTAATTTCAGAATATATTTCCTACATAGTATCAAATGATAGTTTATACGAAATTTCTTCCTATTATAACTCTGGATGATCAGAATCTCACCTCGCTCATATTGACATTTAATTGAAATGCTGTTTTGCTGTTATTTTTACTAAAAAATAAAGAATATTTTGTATATCGAAGTCTAATTCGTCGGTGAAGAGCTATTCAAAGAAGTAAAATATATTTTTCTGTCGATTAACTTTTTGCAAAGTTCATTTGTTTGATCTAAACTCATCTGATCATATCGATTAGCCAATGTAATTGTTGTGATAGAAAATTCGAATTGACGGATCAACTAAATAAAACAGACATGAAGATTTTTCTTTTCATCTGATTTATTCAGATGTTTCAATTAACATTTTCCAAGACAATGCTGACAAATCCATCGATATACAATACAAAGATCATCTTCAGTCAATCTACATTGTGCTCTATATGAACAACAGTTCGAAATTGTAAGTCTGATTCGTCAATATTAAACTTATAACAGGAACAGATTTTTGTAGCAACAATGTGTTCCGAACCACCAGGATATATTGGATTATTCAGATCTTCTGTGTTGTAGTTTAGATCTATTCAATTTGATTTCTCATCCGGATGAATTAAATTAGTTCAAACTTTATTTACAAAAACTTTCACATTGGCATCGTTTATAACTTCGAGAACATCGTCAAGATCAACGATACGAGTTTCACTGTTGATCATTTTTGTTATCGAATGAACATAACAAAACAAAGATATGACTTTCTCCGACGTTTCCTAATCGTTGTATATGTGTCTGTAATTCTCCTTTGATTTTCATAGATACTAATATTTTACTCTGCCAAACACCATCAACAATAGACATTTCTATCGATCCATCTCTGGTGGAATCGTAATATTCCAAATCATCAAGAACACAATTGATATTTTTTGGTTCTGAAGGTCGATTTTCGATAATAATCAAGGTCATATTCACCAAACATAAAATGAACTATGAAATGACTGTAAATCAGTGTTGACATTTTCTACACTGATTAACAATTGTTCTTCATCGTTGTTTGATGTTTTCTGTTTCTTGTTAAAAGACATTGCTGCTTCATAAATAAAATACAAAATCGATTTGATCGTTATTTATTCTCAGTTTGTACAACAGACAATTATTTTCTTCGTTGCCTTTCTCATGTTTAACTCGTTCCTGATTCTGAAGAGTGAGAAAATCATCAAAGATTCTTCTTTTACACAATTATTTAACTCTAACACTAATGTCACTACCCTCAGGCCCAAAAGTTCATTTCGAACGAAAAAAGTATTCACTATTTCCGAGGTGAGAATTGATTTATTGAAATCCATGACAACTTACAGAAACTTATTGTATGTTGGTAAACAATATCGATAATTTCAATTCGAAAATCAAAAATGAAGATGTCCGATGAAATTTTTCTATGTCAATCTTCAACAATGATTCCATTTTGGAGAATATTCTTCAGATGCTTGACAAGTAAAGATAATTATCCGTTAGACATCTGATAGTTTGCGTTGAATAAACAACCATCATTCATCTTTTCTAAATCTCCTTATCCGTTAACACTTTTAATACGAAGAAGAAAAGATGACGTTTGGAAATAATCCAACTGCATTTGGATTATGATACAGAAACCGGTCGAAAGACAACTTTGCTGATGTTGTCTGCAAAAGAGCAGAGTAGATTTTTTAAAATTAAAATTAAAGATTGGGAGGACTGCAGAAGAAATAAATATATAGATTAACAATAAAATAGAAAATGTGAGAAAAACAAAATGAAAGAAACTTTAGACCTGAAGGAAAGGTTGGTAAATATTGATGGTACGTTATACTTTGTTTAATTCTCGTTCAGTTGTTCAACACAAGTACCAGAACGAGGAGAAACGCCATCTTTCATGTTTGTCTACGAGTCTTTGAAGAAGGCGGAGCTTGAGGAGAACCCGTCGTTCATTTGAAGGGCTAATCTCGCTGGAGTCTTCTTTTACGTATCGTGTCTGGCAACAATTCACAGAGAAGAACTAAATACAGCGTATAAAGAAGTCTTCTGAAATGGATAATGGAAGAGACGTAATAGAATTTTCATGTTCGATTTGACATTTCCAATGGTGATACACGATGTAACGAACGAAACTAATAATCTAATGTGAAATAGTCAAAGAATTGAAAAGTAATCTAAGTTTCGTCATGTTAACATTGACATTGTTTTGTTGATCGACAACAGATGGTAAAATCCAATAGGATTGATTGAGTAATTTCGCTTGTACGTAATAACTATATCCACCACACGGTGTAAATCGATTTGGATCAGATTTTGAACAAACAATGGGTAATGAACTTTTATCAGATCGATAAGGCATAATTTCAATAATTATTGTTTTGGATGGAGCGAAATTGATGTTTGATAAAGCTCCACCATGAATACCAAATATAATCTGAGCATTGGAAAATAGTTCAATCTGTTTTTCAATGTTTTCATTATGTTTCGAATGATCATATTCAATATAAATTAAAGACGATTTCTGTGCATATTCATGAAGATAATCAATGACAAGATTTTCATTTTGAATAAGTCGACCACCGTTCTTCGCATTTTGACTCGTTCGTTGCACATAAATAAGAAGATTTGATTGAAATTTCTGAAGATTTATCAACGACCAATACATCGAACGAGCACTGTGCCATAGAAAAGGATGAATACCAGGTGTTCGACATGGATTTATCAGGAGTTTTGCACCGATTTTCATTCGACGATCATAATGAACAATTCGATCCGATCGGTTTACACCTAAAAAAGAAATTTCTAAACGGGAAAGTTTCGATCTTCAAATTTACCAAGTAAATTCCATATATCTTGAACAGATCGATCAAATCTTGGTCCTTTTATGATCAAAACTTTCGAATCGGGATATTGATCTAAATACTTTCTCGAAATCGCTAACTTCGGTCCAATTCCATCGAGAAAATGTTGAAAACTCCATCCATCCGGTACCGTATAAATGATCACTTGTTCATAAATAGCTGAAACATGATTTTCTGATACAAACGTCCTTCGAAGAGCTTTTTCATCATAATTATATCCACAGGAATCATCGTAATAAACACCATTTTGAACTAAAGTGACGGAAACGTTCAAATGTTCTTTGGGATCATTGAAATAAAATCCAATTTTGTCACAATCATTATCAAAACATTGCGAAGAATATCGTTTGTAAAATGTCGAATTAGAAAACCAATCTCGTGAGTCCTTATCGAAGAAATTCGGCAGTTTTAACGCAAATGGTTCGAGTTGACGTGAGATTTGTTCGAATTCCGAGTTAATCGCAGTAAAAAAATAATCTCTATCTTTGATATTCGATTCATTTTCATTGAAATACCAAATTAGAAAACACATTTGGTAGAGAAGAATCATCGATAAGACTTTGATATAAAAAGGTCTGATGAAATTCATTTGTCTATTCTTCTCACATTTGTCAATCTATTTGATTCAGTTTTACTGATAAGAACAACGCACATATATATAAAATTTAAGCAGCTGTAACACATATTCTCCTCTCTAATCACTTTATTTGTTCGAGACAAACAAAAGTGATAGAGAGAAAAGAAATCTCTTTTTATTCTTCATCAGATTCGACACTTTGATTATCCGAATCGTTTTCAACATGTTGATTTTGACGACTTGGTGGTGCCATGAATTGACTCATACCAAAATTTGCAAAATTTCGTTGTTGTGAAATATTTGCAAATGTTTGTTGGATAAAATCCAAAGCCATTTCTTCATCAAAAAGAGAAATCTCGTCTCACCCGCGAATTGTCGATGGTTTCTCTTTTTTTTAATTATCGTTTGTCTTCGGACGAGAACATAATTGACCAAAATGGTCCTTCCCATACATTTGACATTGACGATTTTGACACAGTACGGTGCATCTCTTCGCAAAACATTTCGTGTCCAAATAAAAAGCGCATTTAGGATTATTACAAATCTTCGACATTATTCACAATTCTTCTTCTCAACCTAAATCAATCTTTATTAGTTTCTTTTTCAAATCATTTGACAAATATCATAAAATATCGAAAACAAAGCGAAGAATTTATATTTGAGCAGAACAATTATTGATCAAAACTTGTAAAATACTCGAACTCATATCAGCAATGATCAAATCCATTTTTCCATCATTATTTAAATCCGTTGAATGAATGGCAAAAGGAAGTGTTTCATCATTAAGAAAAACTTCCTTTTGTTCCATAAATGTTCCATCACCAATTCCAAGGAAAATTCCAATTGAATGAGAATTTCGATTGGCAACAGCGATATCAAAATAATCATCATTATTAAAATCATTGATTACAAGTGCAGTTGGTCGACTTGAATCTCCTGTTGAATAGACAACTACTTCTTCAAATGTTCCATTGGATTTTGAAATAAATATTCCAATATCATAAGTCAGACTATTCACTACAGCAATGTCAGGCAAATCATCTGCATTGAAATCTTTTGCAAGAATTGCAAATCCTCGACTATTTCGTTCGTTCGAAAGAACTGATTTCGAATAGAATGATCCATTGTTCGATCCGAACAGAATTAAAAGAATATTTTCTTCTAAACAAAGCAGAACTAAATCTAATTGATGATCATGATTAAAGTCATTTGTTGTTGCTGATGAAACAGAACAATTTATTCGAAATAATGAAGAAATTTCTTTTTGAAAAGTCCCATCACCATTTCCAAGTAAAACACTCACTTGTGTTTTATTAATCATCGCGAAATCAACATGTGTATCATTATTGAAATCTCCCAAAGCAAATAAATCGATTTGTTCGATTAAGAATTGTTTTTGTTCTTGAAATGTTCCATCTCGATTTCCAAAAAAGATTCCAACACTGTAATTATAATTATTATTCACAATTAAATCATTTTGATTGTCGTTATTTAAATCCGCACAAGCGATTAGATTCGGTCCACTTGTTAATCCTGTCGAATAAAAACTTGGACGCGTTAAACTTCCATTTCCATTTCCGAAAAAGATTCCAAGATTATTCGAATAATAATTCACAACAGCGACATCTTCATAACCATCATGATTGAAATCATTACTTACTAAAGACTTTGGCCATGCAGAATTTCCAGTTTCATACGAATATTTCAAGTCGAATGAGACATCACATGGTGAAACTAAACAAAAAAGAAGAAGAAGAATGCTGCTGATGTTTCACAACATTCGATCGATGTGAACCTGATGAAATTGTGATTGTTGTATCTGAATAAGTATTTGTTTGATTCGAATCCGATTGTGAGATCTGTTCATCTGTTTGTGTTGTTGCTTTTATAAGAGGATTGTCTTGTTGATGTTGAAGATATAAAATCGGAGGAATAACAGCGATTGAGATGAAGACGATTATCATTAAAATAATGCAGAGAAATCGTAATAAGTTAAAAGAAAAAGTTTTTTGCCTAAATGGAAAGAGAATGTTTGAAACAAACAGAAGGAATAAACAGATTGGTACTCAGTTGTTGGAGAGATTGATGCAACATCAGAAGAACTTGGAATTCGAATGATTTTTGATGATTTAAATGTTGAACGAGAGAAGTCAGTTGTTGAAATGTCATTTCTACGAAGTGAATGAACAAAATTTGATCGTTTCTTTCTCGAAAAGTAGATTTTGACGAGAAAATAAAGAAGTTTCGGGCAAATCCATTTGAGAATGAGACTGATACCACGATGAAGACCAAGAAGAAGAGTTATTGTATAAAATGAATTTAATTGTTGAATATACGTATATGAACAATACAATGGAGAACAATAATCGAAATATATCGAATAATTAACAGTTGTTGACCAGGTTTCAATGAATAATTCATTGACAAGATCGATTATTAATGTATTATGAAGAAATCGAGTTGAATTTGTCAGAGAAATGNCACCACGATGAAGACCAAGAAGAAGAGTTATTGTATAAAATGAATTTAATTGTTGAATATACGTATATGAACAATACAATGGAGAACAATAATCGAAATATATCGAATAATTAACAGTTGTTGACCAGGTTTCAATGAATAATTCATTGACAAGATCGATTATTAATGTATTATGAAGAAATCGAGTTGAATTTGTCAGAGAAATGAATGTTTCATTGACATAATTGACTTGTTTTTGAATCGATTCAATACATAATTGATCATAAAAGCATTCGAGAGTTGAACTAAGAAATGCTTCCGTTGGTAAACAGCCGATTTTCAAGCCTTTTATCCCAATATTCTCTGAAGAATTTTCTTGAAAAAACTTCGCTTGACTTGTACAATTCAAAACTAATCCACATGAACATTCATCATCATAAACCATCGCTTCACTCCATGCTAAAGAACTCAATGCCATGAATCCTAAATAAACAAACATATTCCATCGTGATAGAATGTCACATGTGATTTTCATCGATCTGACAAATTCTCTTCATACCTAAGTAAAGTGATGAATTGTACCATTTCGGTAGAGAATAATGATAATTGGATTCGTATGTCGATATAATTGCGTTTCCATGATTGACATATCGAAGTAAATTAATGAAATTTTCGACAATGATCGAAGCCGAAGATTGACTTTGTTTAACAAAGGAATCGATATGTGTTTGAAATGTGTTTGAAGGCTGAAGTTGAGTTGTGATATAAAGTGAAGAAAGAAATTGTTCGATCGAATCATGAACAGTTTCAATCGATAGATCACATAGACCATGTAGAAATTGCAAATGTGAAGAGAAATAACGACGATAATCTCGTTTATCGTATATCGAAACATCAGAAGAAAGATTTGATGTCATTTTAATTCGCCAATCATTAGAAGAGAATTTACTTGAACAAATCTGAAAAGAAAATTCATTTTCTCTTGTCCATGACACTTTTCATTTACTTGATGAAATGTCGGTTGAATTGTGACGTATCGTTTGTACATTGATGAAATCGATGAACAAGGACATTGAAGTGTATTATTATATTTGATGAAGAGTGTTGTGAAAACTTTCATCGAAGGTTTCTCGATGGTTTTTGTTAAAACTTGAGGTTGAATTATTGTGTAAATGATCAGAATAATAAGAGCAATTATTAAAATAACGAGATAAAGTCGAGTGGCTATTTGACCAATCCAATAGTTTTGATTTTGATTGAGTTTCTTTCCGAATTTTTCCTCCGGAAATATATTTAAATTGATAATTCCGTTATAGATCGTTTCAATCGCATTTTTCACAATATTTTTCATTTGAATCCATGGTTTCAGACGCGCTAAGAAAAAATTCCTTTTTGAACAGGTTTTCTCGTCATTCCAACTTACTTGGAATTGATCTCTGAGCTTTTGGTCGAAAAATTTTCGAGATAATTTTTATCGTAATCAATGTTATCAGTCGCGAAGCAACAGTAAGACCAGCAATTGATGAAACTACTGCGATTAGAACTTGAATCGAATTTTTTGTTCGAGCCATTTGAGAATAAGTACAATAACTCGGTAAACACGAATTATAATAACGATCAAATGAAGAAATTGGATTCCATTGTTCAACAAACATTTGTTGAATGATTTTCGAAAATGTTGTATTCGGAGGAAAATGACTCATTTTAGAATTGTAAACAAGAGATGAGAGAGAAATCCAAGGGATACCTGTATCTTTTGAAATATACGATGAATTTACATATGAATAAACAGCTGAAAGACATGAATTTGAATAGAAACAATCAAATGATGAAAGTAAAAGAGAATTTATAGTAAAACATCCTTCTTTCATTCCACGAATTGTACCTAAACTACTTTGTTGATCTTTGTAACCTGAATATTTGTACCATTTCCAACCATTTATTGAAAATTCGTTTGTGCACGAAGGATTTGTTGCGCATATACATTCACGTGTTTGATTGTTATCATCCGTTGTTAAACTATTCATTACAATCGTTAACTATATGAAAATTGAAGAGAACAATTTCCAAAACAAAAAAAAGTGATCATTTCCTTACTTTTGATAATTGTTGATCAATTGTAAAATAATCATCAGATGGTTTTGTAAAAGGTTGATCGATTTGAGTAAAAAGTAAGGAGATATTTATAAAAAGATTAAAATTGAAAATCAATGATTGAATAAGTTGTTGAATCGTTGTATTCAGAAGAATATCGAAATTCTCCTCACTTAACGCATTCAATGTGAACAATAACCGATGATTAAAACGATTTGTTGCATCTGCAATAGTTTTATTTGCTTTGTCACCTAAATTTGCTAATAGACGAATTTGTTGAGCGTTGATTCCATACCATTGAATTCCTTCCGGAAGTGTTTCTAAGAATATCATCATTGAAATCCAATCTGAACCAACGAAACTACTTGNGATTAAAACGATTTGTTGCATCTGCAATAGTTTTATTTGCTTTTTCACATAAATTTGCTAATAGACGAATTTGTTGAGCGTTGATTCCATACCATTGAATTCCTTCCGGAAGTGTTTCTAAGAATATCATCATTGAAATCCAATCTGAACCAACGAAACTACTTGAACAAACATCATGTAAAACAGGATTAAATGAATTGAATATTGAATAGGAAATGGTCGTGTTTGTACATGGACATTGAAGTGAATTGAAATTGAAATTTTCGAAGGTTTTATATTCATTTAATGTTGGATTCATTTTGTATATTGTTAACATTTGAGAATTCAATGAAGTAAATAACAATAAGATCAGAAATGATCCTGAGAAAAGAAATCCATTGAAGGAGAATTTTCTTTCAAGTGTCAAATTTACCTGAAAGTAAAAGTAAATAAATCTTTGTTGCTAAACGTTGTTCTTTTATATCATTTGCTGTTTTCTGTTGAACTGAACGAAATATATTCAACTGTTTCATCCATCGTATGATTTTATGAATATTTCTCATGATAATATCTATAAAGAAAAAAGAATCAGATGTTTTGTTCGTTTGTCAAGAGATAAACGTGAATTTACTTCTATTGATTTGAATATTCACTTGATAAATTTTGAATTGAAAGAAGATTTTAATCAAAACCATGGAAATGAGTCTTAGAATGATAACAAGACCACCGTAAAGACTGAATAAGAATGTAATTGCATATGAATAATTCATTCGATTGGTTTCTGTATAAAAGCATTTCAAAGGCGAACATTTTTCAAAATAAGTTGAATAATTGATATTCGTTATCCATTCTTCAATTAACAAATTATTCAAATTTTCTTTTAACGAAATCTTCTCTTGTTTCGAATGAGAAAGAACATTGATCAGACTTGAATTAATCTACGAACAAAAGATAAGACTCCCATCATCAATTAGCAAATGCTAAACAACAAATTCAAGTTCGGATCGGTTCGAATGTCAATGTTAATACACAGTGAACTTTTTATAATCAAATCATTTACCTGATTAAGTTTTCGAAAATAAATCGGAAGATAATCTAAACAAGTTTGATTAAATAGACAATCTAATGAACTGATCAAAAGAGCATCAAGTGGAGTACAACCAGAGAAAAATCCATTGATTAAAACAATCGGTTTTGGATTGAAAAATGGTTGAAATGAAGGCCAAAAGACACGATAATCAGCTGTTTGTTCATAGGACACATTATAAATCCCCGATGGAACTGTTACATTTATTGATTGACATGTGGAAATCAAATAAGACAATTCAGGAGATTTGGGATTTTGATAGGTGGTGAAACCTGCTGATACTTTAGATCGATTTTGTAGATAATGAACATAAATGACGGCATTGGTGTTTAATGCGGAAATAAATGAATTTGATTGAGTAATCGTTTGAAGAAATAAAAGAGATAGAATCGATCGAATTGGAGTACTTAAACGAACTAATTCGACATCTTTTAAGATTTGAGATTGAACTTCTTCTTCGGAATAAAGTTCATTAGTTAGGAAAATCTCGTTTTCCAAATTGATTTCGACTTCATTGATTGTCTTTTGACAATATTTGCAAAGTGTTGAGAGTAATGCGAACTGAAACCAAAAGAAAATCTCAAGTCGAATGAATTTTTACTCATTGAATTTCATTTTACTTGAGAACTTGCCGTTGATCGGAAATCCATCATTAAATACGCACTGGCATTTTCGAAATAAACTCCTTCAATCCATTGTTCCGTCACAAAAATACTCGTACAAACAGGATGAAATGAAATCGAATTCGAAAGAAATTCTTTGTAAACAATTGTCGTATTCGAACACGGACACGAAAGACTTTCGCCGTGATTTTGACGAAGTTCATTGAATTTCGATGGAGTTATTCCAGATATCGTGATCAGTCGACTTTGTGGACTTACAAACATTATTAACGAAATTATGTAAAATATAACTAAAAATAGAATATCATACGATTAAATTCAACTATTACGATGTTCAACCGAGAAGCAATTTGACGTACGAATGAATAGAGGAACGTAGAGACGAGTTGCGTATCTTTGATATTTGATATTGGAATTTGTTTGTTGTATTTGCTGGTTTTCATTTTCCGAATCGATTTCAATTGGAATAAATAAATTGTAAGTGAAGATTTGTTCACGAAACCAAACAAACAAATCTTTGATGAGCATTTCAACGATGAAGACAAACTTCTTTGTTTATACCAACAATGTTCATAGTCGCATTCAAATGAACAACTTCTACTACTTTATCTCATCCAACTGGAAACATTTTAATTGAGGTACCTCGATTTCGTATTACAAATATTTTATAATGAAATAGAGAAGATTTGACTTGTTGAGACATTACGATGTTGGATGTACTTTTTCCACAGGAAAATACTTGAATATTCATTATGCTGTTGGCTGATGGGGAAAACAGTGGGTGTATCACATCTCATTGTTTTTCTTTCCTTTGGAGAACAAAAAACGACTTTTCAGAAAATGATGAAGGAATTTATTGAAAAAGTGAATTATTTAAGTGAAGAAAGTCTTTGAATGTTTTTCTCTGTTTGAATTCGTTGCGGATGTTCCGTTGAAAGATATTTCTGTTCAATCGCTAAAATCTTTTTGTAATGAACAAGAGCCATTCGTGGAATTTTTAATTTTTCATAGGCCAATGAAATATTTTCGAAAGTCTCGATTTTATCCGGATAATCATTCGAATGGAAATCTTCTTGGATCTTCAAGGCTTTTTGAAAAGTCTTCAATGCGTCACTCGATTTGCTTTGTTTCAAAAGAACTTTTCCCATCAAATTCAATGTTTTAACTAAATCATTGAAATGATTGGGAAACAATTTCTCTTGAATAATCACTGCGCGTTGAAAATGTTCCAAAGCTTCGTTATACTTTTGTCGTTTGAAATAAAGATTTGCGATACTGATAAGACTAATGGCAATGTCAGGATCGTCGGATGAACAAGTCTCTTCTCGTGTTTCGAGAGATTTTTCATAAAAACGAAGTGCTTCATCGTAATTCGATTGTAATTCCAGAACATGTCCAATCTGGTTAAGAATTTCTCCAGTATCCTTCCGATTGATCGGATTCGAATGCATTAATCCATCGTAAATTTGATCGTACAGATCTCTCGCTCGTTTTAAATCGCCTTGTAAATGTGAAGATCGAGCGAGATAGAATTGAATGAGACGAATAGTTTCCATATCTTTTTGATAAATTAATAATTGTTCGAAATATTTGATTGTTTTCGGATAAAAACCCATGATGAAAGTAAGTTTACCAAGAAGGATTAGAAAGTTTGTTTCTTTTGAATTAATTCGAAGAAAATCTTGGAGAATTTGATCTTGNAATTAAAAATCAATGATTGAATAAGTTGTTGAATTGTTGTATTCATGAGAATATTGAAATTTTCCTCACTTAACGCATTCAATGTGAACAATAAACGATGATTAAAACGATTTGTTGCATCTGCAATAGTTTTATTTGCTTTTTCACATAAATTTGCTAATAGACGAATTTGTTGAGCGTTGATTCCATACCATTGAATTCCTTCCGGAAGTGTTTCTAATAATTTCATCATTGAAATCCAATCTGAACCGACGAAATCACTTGAACAAACATCATGTAAAATAGGATTAAATGAATTGAATATTGAATAGGAAATAGTCATGTTTGTACATGGACATTGAAGTGAATTCAAATTCAAATTTTCGAAGATTTTATATTCATTTAATGTTGGATTCATTTTGTATATTGTTAACATTTCAGAATTTAATGAAGTAAATAACAATAAGATCAGAAATGAACCTGAGAAAAGAAATCAGATCGTAAACCATTGGAGGAGAATTTTATTTAAAAAAAACGATATTTTTTGAAGCGTGAATTTTACCTGAAAGTAAAAGTAAATAAATCTTTGTTGCTAAACGTTGTTCTTTTATATCATTTGGTGTTTTTTGTTGAACTGAAGGAAATATATTCAACTGTTTCATCCATTGTATTATTTTATGAATATTTCTCATGATAATATCTATAAAAGAAAGATTTTTATTTATTTGTTAATAGATAAATGTAAATTTACTTCTATTGAATTGAAGATTCACTTGATAAATCTTCAATTGAAACAATATTTTAATCAAAACCATCGAAATGAGTCTTAATATGATAACAAGACCACCGTAAAGACTGAATAAGAATGTAATTGCATATGAATAATTCATTCGATTAGTTTCTGTATAAAAGCATTTCAAAGGTGAACATTTTTCAAAGTAAATTGAATAATTTATATTCGTTATCCATTCTTCAATTAACAAATTATTCAAATTTTCTTTTAACGAAATCTTTTCTTGTTTCGAATGACAAAGACCATTGATCAAACTTGAATTAATCTAAGAACAAAAGATAATACTATCATGATCAATCACCAAATGTTTAAAAACGAATTAAAGTTCGTATCGGTTCGAATGTAACGCGTTAATATACACCCAGGTCGGATCTCATCGGGTCCGAAACATGGATTTTCTAAGGGTCATCATAGAACATAGCTAAAAAGATCGCTCATAAAATTTGCAACAACCGACGGGATTTGTCTCGTTGGATTCCAATGCAATTCCGTTTTCAGGAATCCGATCGGATTTGTTGACTCGGGCAGTGAAAATTTTTATAAGCAAATCATTTACCTGATTAAGTTTTGGAAAATAAATCGGAAGATAATCTAAACAAGTTTGATTAAATAGACAATCTAATGAACTCATCAAAAGAGCATCAAGTGGAGTACAACCAGAGAAAAATCCATTGATTAATACAATTGGTTTTGGATTGAAAAATGGTTGAAATGCAGGCCAAAAGGCACGATAATCAGCTGTTTGTTCATAAGATACATTATAAATTCCCGATGGAACTGTTACATTTATTGATTGACATGTGGAAATCAAATAAGACAATTCAGGAGATTTCGGATTTTGATAGGTGGTGAAGCCTGCTGATACTATAGATCTATTTTGTAGATAATAAATATAAACTACAGCATTGGTGTTTAATGCGGAAATAAATGAATTTGATTGAGTGATAGTTTGAAGAAATAAAAGAGATAAAATCGATCGAATTGGAGTACTTAAACGAATTAATTCGACATCTTTTAAGATTTGAGATTGAACTTCATCTTCGGAATAAAGATCATTAGTTAGGAAAATCTCGTTTTCCAAATCGATTTCTACTTCATTGATTATCTTTTGACAATATTTGCAAAGTGTTGAGAGTAGTGCAAACTGAAACAAAAACTCAAGTCGAATTAATTTTTTCTCGTTGAATTTCATTTAACCTGAGAACTTGCTGTTGATCGGAAATCCATCATTAAATATGCACTGGCATTCTCGAAATAAACTCCTTCAATCCATTGTTCCGTCACAAAAATACTCGTACAAACTGGATGAAATGAAATCGAATTCGAAAGAAATTCTTTGTAAATCATTGTTGTACTCGAACACGGACACGAAAGACTTTCTCCATGATTTTTACGAAGTTCATTAAATTTCGCTGGAGTCATTCCAGATATCGTGATCAGTCGACTTCGTGGACTTACAAGCATTATTAATGAGATTATGTAAAATATAACTAAAAATAAAATATCATACGATTAAATTCAACTATTTCTATGTCCAACGAGAAAAATCGAGAACGAATTTGACTTACTAATGAATAGAGGAACGTAAAGACGAGTTGCGTATCTTTGATATTTGATATTGGAATTAGTTTGTTGGATTTGCTCGTTTTCATTTTCTGAATCGATTTCAATTGGAATGAATAAATTGTAAGTGAAGATTTGTTCACGAAACCAAACAAACAAATCTTTGATGAGCATTTCAAAGATGAAGAGAAACTTCTTTGTTTATATCAACAATGTTCATAGTCATATTCAAATGAATAACTTTTGCTATTTATTTCATCTAATTAGAAAAATTTTCATTGAAGTACTTCGATTTCTTATTACAAGTGTTTTATAATGAAAATCCGTCGACCATAAAAGAATACATTATTGTTATTCAAATTTCCTTTATTGAATTTGCTTTAAGGAAAATAAAATAGAGAAGATTTGACTCGTTGAGACATTATAATATTGCATGTACTTTTTCAACGGGAAATCTCGGGAAAATACTTGAATATTCATTATTTTTTCCCTTTTGAGAAAAAAAAACGACTTTTCAAGAGATTTTTTTTCTTCGTGGTTTCTGAAAATGATTGAGGAAGTTTATTGAAAAACTTGAAGAAAAATCAGTGAATTATTTAAGTGAAGAAAGTCTTTGAATGTTTTTCTCTGTTTGAATTCGTTGCGGATGCTCCGTTGAAAGATATTTCTGTTCAATCGCTAAAATCTTTTTGTAATGAACAAGAGCCATTCGTGGAATTTTTAATTTTTCATAGGCCAATGAAATATTTTCGAAAGTATCGATTTTATCCGGATAATCATTCGAATGGAAATCTTCTTGGATCTTTAAGGCTTTTTGAAAAGTCTTCAATGCATCACTTGATTTTCCCTGTTTCAAAAGAACTTTTCCCATCAAATTCAATGTTTTAACTAAATCATTAAAATAATTGGGAAACAATTTCTCTTGAATAATCACTGCTCGTTGAAAATGTTCTAAAGCTTCGTTATACTTTTGTCGTTTGAAGTAAAGATTTGCAATACTAATAAGACTAATGGCGATGTCAGGATCATCAGATGAACAAGTCTTTTCTCGTGTTTCGAGAGATTTTTCATAAAAACGAAGTGCTTCATCGTAATTCGATTGTAATTCAAAAACATGTCCAATCTGGTTAAGAATTTCACCTGTATCTTTTCGATTGATCGGATTCGAATGCATTAATCCATCGTAAATTTGATCGTATAAATCTTTCGCTCGTTTTAAATCACCTTGTAAATGTGAAGATCGAGCGAGATAGAATTGAATGAGACGAATAGTTTCAAGATCTTTTTGATAAATTAATAATTGTTCGAAATATTTCATTGTTTTTTGATAACAACCCATGATGAAAGTAAGTTTACCAAGAAGAATTAAAAAATTCGTTTCTTTTGGATTAATTCGAAGAAAATCTTGAACAATTTCATCTTGTTGATTCGAAGAATTTAATTTGATCATTGTGATTTGATTTTCTTCGTGAATATTTTCGATTTGAAAAACATTTCCTAAATCAAACAAAATTTCTTTTTCATTCGATGAAGATTCTGCGAAAAGTGTCTTTTCATTGATATCTTCGATTGAACATTGAATTTCCAGAAGAACAGAGATTTTCTTTGAAGTTTTCACTGATTTCGATATCGATGCCAAGGTTTTATTTCGACTTTTACTTGCCACTAAATATCCATTGAACGAAATGAATTTTTCGTGTTTTTCTTTCAGTTGATTGAGCTCTTCGATCGACATTTTCATTTCTTTGTAAGCATGAACAACTTTTTCGTTGGATTCACGAAGTTTTTCATGTTGTTTTCGTAAATTATTCGAAAGATCTAAGATGAAAAATCGTAAATTTAATAATTCAATCATATCTTTTCTTCGCAAAGCTTTGTTTAACAATTTTGAAACGAAAGATTTCTTCAAAAACCATTCCAAAGCCAAATCCGATCGATAATTTTCTTCGAAGTCGTTTATCTCTGCAAGTTTCTTCGAATTTCCTTGATAATACATCTGGCATTTCTCAATAAATTGTCTCTTTCCAAATTGATTCGAAGGAAATTGATAAAGAACATTTTTCAATAATAAAAACCAAAGAAATTCGGCAGATTGTCTCGAGAAATCTTTTAAAATTTCATTTTTCTGATTCCAAATGGTTAACGTTTGGAATTGTTTCTCAATCGAATTGATTTGCTGTTCGATCGCATGACATAATAATTGAAAATTGTCATAAACACCGATTACTTTTGGACAATCGTTAGAAGATTTAGAATTTTCATCGAATAGAAAAATCGAATCGATCTGCGAAGATTTGTCGATTAATGAAGAAAATTTGGCGAAATCGTTTTCAGTTAAAATTAAAATCATTGTTTCGTTTTCAATCGATTGAATACGCGAAAAACATTGATCGAATTGATTAAAATATAAAACGTAATCATTGATTTCGCGAAGTTGTTTTAATTTAACTTGAAGATTTTCATTAGTCGAATTAAACCAAATAATAGTCACATTTTCACGATTTTCATCATTTCGCTCGTCGTAATTCATTGTTTTTCGTAACTATGTCGATTTTTCAAATGTAACGAAGTGAATCGATCGAAGAGTTTTTTCATTTCTCTCGCATCAACAAAATCACCGTTGTGCTTTTGCAAATTTACTTTTCTCCGGTGAACGTTGTCATATATATTTTGCGTTTTGACTACACAAATGTTTCTCCACAATAGAAAAAAAAACCTGATGCTAATGATAACATCTTGAGATTTCTCTATAATAATGATACTATACAATGAATATCGTTTTGAGTTAACTTCATTCAAAGTTGACAAAGGATGAAATCAATGTGTATTCTTATTCTATTATATTCCAACGTAGTGACAGAACAAAAACAAACTTTTTTTTTCTTATACTTTCATTTTTTTGTGAGTAATAGGAAGAGAAATTCTGTTGGAAGAAATCATGGAATATATGAGTTCAATTAGCACATGTTTCATCGAGAGTTTCAATGTATTTTTCTCAAGAAGAGAAGAGATTTGAGTAGATTATTTTTATTTAAATAGAATAATTGATTTCATTAATTGATTGAATGAATGTCGGTTTCGATCTTGTTGAGCAAATTCTTCAAAAAAATTCATTAATGTTTGAAAACGTAACAATTGTGTAACAATAAGTTGAAATGATCGAATTGCTTGTTTTTCTTCGAATAAATGGTTGAGATAACGCCATAATAATGAAATGTAATAGCTTTGACATTCAAAAATTTGCTTTTGATTTTCATATTTGCTAAATTGATCATTGTAACAGTGTGGCATTGATAAACTCGTTGAAAATATAAGAACAACGAGAGTTAATTTCAAGATTAACGGATATTCGATAAACATATCGAAATAGCGGCGTGTTTTTGACATTTGTTGATGGAAATTTCCGTTGACCCATTCAGTCATGAGTTGTCCCACTAAAAGATTTTCTCGAAAGTTTCTGATGACAATATAATGCAAATGAATGAGAGTTAATTGATTGAATTTAATTAATGAAATTTGATCGGATATAGAGATTTGTTTAAATTGCGGAATCGATTTAAAAAAATGAATTAATGTTTCATGTGTATGACTTTCATTATTCATATATTCAACTAACGATGGTGTTGACGTACATTTGTAAATTCGAAAGCCATCTGTTTGTGAAATACCTTTTTGATAGGCGTTTGTGATATTATTCAGTAAACTTCGATCGTCATCCGATAGGAAATAATTGACTTTTGAATTAGAGATTTTTTTCATGAGAAGTGTTAGACGTTTTTTCTTTCGAACAACGAGCGGAAAATTGTTGACGATTTGTTGATCATTGATCGATTTCTTTCGTTCTTTTTCAGAATTTATCATCTTTCGAAATTGACGCTCTTCATCAGTTCGAATCCAATCTTTGCGCATCTTCACATCGAAACATTTCTTCAATCGACAATATGTACATCGGCGTCGTGTTTGTTCGGTGATAATACACAGACCAGAATGATGACATTTGAAATTCGACTGAAAAGCAGAAGTTGCTCATTTGATTTGAAACGAAAGGCAATTCTGTTTACCAAATCTTTGAAAGCATTTCGACGGAAAAACGCTTTGCAAGACTCACAAGTAATTTGATCGAAATTGTAACCATATGCTCGGGAACCACAAACACGGCAAACTAGATTTGATATATAATCTACCTCAGAGGAATTCGGCGGAGTTAACCTTTCAATTGCATCTTCATCAATCTAAATTCAAATCATCTCGTTTAATCAAAGAGAAAAAGTCGACATCGACTTTACCGTCGGTATTGATGATATCGTCTGATGTTCGTTTATAACAGGTTCATTATCAAATATCGCAAGAGCATCGTATCCATCGTTCGATATGAAATCCAATGGGAGGGAAAATAGATCATCAATATCGATGAATTCATCCGGTAGGATCTCATTGAAATCGGTGCTCATTTTGCTCTAGAAAGAAAACAATTTTCATCATTATTTTTCATCATGAAATGCAAACGATACGTTTCACTGTAAAGAATACAAATACGTCGCATAAATGTGTCTTTTTCTTTCCTCAATGTCCCCATGCAGAAAAAAAATGATTCAAATATATGAAGACTATTTTCTTGCGTTGAAGATCAAACAGGAACCAGTAAAAAACAGACAGAAAAGAGAAAAAAAATTGCGATGAATAACGCGAACTGCTAACATAAAAGAAACGGAATGTTTGATGTACTTTTGTAAAGAGAGAAAAAAAGAAAGTAGTATGTCATATGTGTACTTTAAAATAAGAAGAAAAGGCTGTTTTTCTTCGTTTTGCGGAACAACATTCTCAAAAAGGAGACGAACTAAAGTGATAAATTCTCACATCGAGATCTGACTACGAGTTGATTTGTCACTTGATTTTGTTTAATTTCGATTTCGGTATTCTTCGTTTTGGTCTCCATCGACTATCTTCAGTGAATTCAACTGAAGGTTCAATGATTTCTCTTGAAGATATATTGTATCCATATGTTCTTCCGTCATAATTTCTCATAACAATATCATTCCATCTACTGTGTAAAGCATTTTTGATTTTACTGATGTTTTTTGGACGATGATCACCATTTGTAACTGTAAAACAAACCATATAACTATCAGTTGAATACTGGTGATATTTGATTTGTAGTCGATCGGCTAATTCTCGAAGTTTTTTATTTGATTGTTTGTTAACAATGTTAATCGTGATGTTTCGTGAGCTTTCGAAACGTTGAAGAGATTCACCATTGTGTCCAACAAAACGACCGATTTTGTATAGACATTGTGAAACTGTCAATTTCTCGGAATGTGTTAAGATGACATAGTAAATAGTCGAATTATCACAGTGTAATTTACTTGTCGAGAGATTTCCTTCGAACACTTGAATTCGTTGGCATAATTTGCGTAGATGAGCGACTGTAAAGATGTGTTCACCTAAATAAATTCGAATTCGATTAGAAATCAATATTAGACTTAGTAAACCTTTTTTATTTTCGCACGAACAACATAATTTCGGTAGTTTTTGTAAAATTGGATAGCTAAACTCTTTCGTTCGATGAAGTTCATTGACATTGGCATGAAAGTTCGATAAATATTTTCGACTATGTACGATACAATCGTCTGAAATGCTTGCCTTGCTCATTTTTAATCAAAATAAAACGTTGCTGACGATCCAAAGTGTGACACATAGGGGAAAAAAAACAAATACTTTAACGCGAATGTCATTGCACCGTTTACACATCAATAACAAGAGAGAGAACAATTTCTGACGTCATTTTTACTAAATAGAGGTGTAATATTACATGCAAATGGTGTTCTTTTTAGAGGCTTTTATTCAATACATATAAGACATGAACGTTTATGTTTGACATAACTTATACAACGTTAGAATCGATTCTTTACAAAGAAAATTATAACTTGAGCAAGGGAATCAGTATTTTGTCCTGAGTGTTTTAACTGTGTGCATAGTCCACCATATTTATTGGACATTTTTTCTTCCTTTACGTCAACATACATTAGTACATAGATGGTAAATATGAATAAGTTTAGGGTTGAAGCCTATGCTATACCACTTAATGTTGTATTGACGAAAGAAAAAAACAGTGTATCGAGAAATGTAATAGAATATGTGCAATTGAAATCGATTGATGACAAGATTTTAACTCTTCATAGAAAATGTTTGTTCTGTTATTGAGTACCCATGACTCAATATGGGCGTTGCTAAAGATCGAAAATAGTTGGATCGAACTGTTTAAATTAACAGTATTGTTGACGACACTGAGTAATTCACAGAAGGTTCTGCCAACTAATGCATTACTTTTCTTTTTATAGAGAAGTTATCAGGCTTTGTAAGATTGAAGTCTTTGATTTCTTTATTTATATAGTAAGAAAGAAAGAACAGATCTGAAGTGGCACCGTATTTTGAAGTACAGGAGAGTACTTTCAAAATTCTCGATTCGAACAAAATAAAATGAGATGCTATAAAAGGAAAAAACAAAGTTTGTTTGATTTGCTAATGAAGATCCTCAAAGTGAAATACAAAAAAAAAACCTTTGACCAAATTCGAAATCAATACAATGTCAGAACCAAAGCGTTCTTCTACGAACTGTATTTTAAAATTTCTTATCATCTTTCATAAATATGAATTCATTTCAATATTTGAGTGTCAATAGAACACGGTGCAGCCGATATACAGCAGATCGTTACTTTCGTAAACTTCTATCTCGTTCAATCACCTTTTTATTCATACTCTCCCCAGAAAATAAATCGATATATCAAATTATTCATTATGTCCATCAAAGTGATAGATAGATAGATAGTGTTGAGTAAATTGCTCTTTTCCTCTGCTATGCAAGACAACATGTGAATCAGTTATGACTCGTTTTTGATAAAAATATCTCGCTTAGTAATTTATTGTTCCATTTTCATTGGTCGAATGTTTGATTACAAAGAATTAAACATTTCTGTCGATGTAAATAATCGCGTATATTTGATCGATTATTTCTATTCCCACGGCTTTTGAGTAATGATCTTATAATCAATCATTTTTATCAATGAATTTTGTCTAGAAGATCAAAACATGTTCTCTTCAGTTTGTTCGTACGGAATCCATCGATACAGTACTTTCAATCTTCTCAATTATAATGGAAGTTCAACAGTTTGACGTTGAAATCTGTCAATCTCAATCTATCGAGAAGATTAAAACCTATAAAATTTGGTCTATTATCAACACATTTTGTTGTTGTATATGTTTTGGTGCGATTGCTTGGTTTTACTCAAACGAGACGGAAAAATTCGTACTTCTCAGACAAACACAAGATGCAATCAATACTTCCGAGAAAGCACAAAGCATTAACATTGTTGCTACAATAGCCGGAATATTTATATTTACAATCTGTTGGATTAATTTCATCATTGCACAACGATAAATTTTTTTACTTTAATATTTTACATCCATTTGTCGTATGTTAAGTACTTTTGAAATTTACTAATAAAATTATTTTTGTTTAATTAATATCGAGTCTCACAAAGACACACACCTTAATTCTAAATGTATTCTATTTGGTGAACCTGTCAAACTTTTTCCTTCGTATTCAACGTTCGGATACAATTGTGTTAATTTATGATTTGGTATAATCACTCATGCGAATGTAACGAACTGGGTATATACGATTTTTTGTAATTTCAAAGGCTTTACGCTTGTTTTTTTCATCTTCTTTGAACGATCTCATTTGAAATACTTAAAAATATTCATCCAACACATAATTATCCGATGTGTCCTACTAATTGGAAGTTAAATTAAGAGTGTTTGCAGCAACATTATAAAAACCTTATTTCTCATCAGAAATGCACTGAATTTCATTTAAATTATTATAAAAAAAAATGATACCCGACGAAATAAAGTTCAGTTTATTTCTCATCTTTTATATTCCTTCGACTCTCTGTGCATTATTTGTTCTTTATCATTTATTATTTGATCGAACATTACGTCAGGCACTTCATAACCATGTTATTATCGCTCTTTTAGTCATTTGTTTACTTGCTGATGGCACGCTTTATCCTTGGATGCTTTATTACTATCATAATAAAAATACATGGAATCGATCGATGATCTTTTGTACCATTTGGGGATTTCTAGATTGGAGTCTTTATATTCTACACACAATGTTGTTTGCATGGGCAACAGTTGAAAGACATATTCTCATCTTTCATGATCGATGGGTTTCAACAAGAAAGAAACGATTGATTTTTCATTATTTTCCGCTTGTTTTCTTTCCTATTTATTTATTTCTCTTTTATTTTCTTGTTTATTTCATTCCGCCATGTGAAAATTATCCCGATCCAGCGTCTCCTGTTTGTATGTGGCCGTGTTTATATGATAGTTATACACTTTCAATGTATGATTATGTCGTCGAACAAGTTTTACCGACTTTCACCATTGTTTTCTGCAGCATTACGCTACTTGGACGTGTTTTATGGCAAAGAGTTCGAACACAACGAACCATTCATTGGAAAAAACACCGAAAGATGGCCATTCAAGTTTTATGCATATCACTTGTCTACCTTCTTTTATTATTACCTTATGCTACTATTTATATTCTTCGCTTTTATGTTGGTTTATCAAATCCATTACTCGATGAATTTTCAACTTCAACAGCTTTTACCAGTTATTTCATAATTCTTCTTTTTCCTTTTGTTTGTGCTGTGTCCTTACCAGAATTACAAACAAAAGTGACAAATCTTCTTCTTTTACGACGAAGACGACAAATACACCCAGGTATGACATTGCTAGTCAGAGTCCATCCACATGGATATGATTAATGAACAGAATTGATATTGTTCTTCGTTTTTAACATCCTTTTAGTGTTTTTCATCGTAATTTTATCGTGTTTGTATGTAGTACAAAAAAAAGTTCTTATCGAGGTAGAAAATGTCTGATTGTGAAATGAATATATAACGACATGAAATTATTGTCTTTCGAAAACAATAAACTAACTCGTTGTAATATAAGAAATGATGATTTGAACAAGGACGATCAATACAGAATATATAAATCTTCAACGATAGAATTCATACATAAACAAACAACGTATCGAATGAGAAATCAGATTCTGTTAGATTGATTTTCCAACTCTATATCAGTAAGATATTGTAATTACTACTAGGATTTTTCTTTTGATTTTGTTTAAGACAGAACTATTTAAAGATAAAAATTTCTTTCTCGTTTGTCTATGCATCCACAATATGTAAGAAAAGCACTTTTATTTATAAAAAAATTAATAAGTCATTTCATCTAAACATAATCATTAACGAAATTGAAAATTGCTCTTAAGATCGATATTATTTCGTTTCACATGTTGTATTTCAATCGTTTTTAACCCTTTACGGTCGGATGTTGCCATTTGGCAACATTTTACTGATGTTAATATAAGTTTTTTCTTAAAACGAAGAGATATAGTTTTTCATGCCATTCGATAAATAACTACACACATTTCAGCACAAATATATGTGTTTGCTAGAGAGAAGTAATCTTCTGTTGGCGAACGGGATAAATTCTTCCGAAACGTCCAAAAGAGCTCCCGAATGGAAAAGATCTTCTTATCGCTTATTCAAGCATTGTATATGAGAAGTGACTAGCACTTAATTTTCGCCTCTAACCCTATTATCTGTTAAGAATATAACATGGATTAATTAGGATTTTCGAATAACAAAATTTGAGTATGTTGCCATTTGGCAACATCCGGCCGTAAGAGTACAAAAAAATTAAAAAAGCCAGTTATTTTTGTTTCATAGATGGGCAATAGTTTGGTGACAGTTCTATTCTATATTGTCAAAATAAAGCATACTTAGCTCATCTATCTATCTTATGGAGCGTTATGATGGAGTAGATCTCAATAATGTCAGAAAACTGATCAAAATGTCATAAATTTCAACAATTCCACTATAAATCATTATCTATTTAGGGAGATTCTAACATTATTCACAACACATGAGAGTATCTTTACGTAGGCTATCATACAACATTAAAAATCGTTTGAAAAATTAATCAACAAACGAGTATTTATGGTGAAATTGTTGAAATTTATGACATTTTGATCAGTTTTCTGACATTATTGAGATCTACTCCATCATAACGCTCCATAAGATAGATAGATGAGCTAAGTATGCTTTATTTTGACAATATAGAATAGAACTGTCACCAAACTATTGCCCATCTATGAAACAAAAATAACTGGCTTTTTTAATTTTTTTGTACTCTTACGGCCAGATGTTGCCAAATGACAACATGTTGACAAACAGCTCTGTGTTAGTTCTTTGAACTTGCGGATGGAATATGGTAGCATCCATATATAAAAGATGCAGTATTAACATTTCTTTCTTGTTGTCTTCTGCGAGCCGACCGGAAAGGGTTAATGATGTTGTTCAGTATTATTTTTCTATTTCTTCAACATTAGAATCAAACGAGAATAACCATTCACATATCATGTTAACTTTAAATGATTTTCTAACAAAAATTCTTAGCCATATCTATAAGATATTTGGCGGTCTATACAACAAAACTTTGGTTGTCTTTGTTTGATAATATATTAAATAAGAATTTTTGATCGATCTGCGAATAAATCCATTATATTAAAATGTTTATAAAATCTATTTTCCTACAAATAATAACTACAGTCATATTGCCATATTATCTCGTATTTGCCTCGATCGATTAATTTTTAGTGTAATTTTCTTTTTAACTCTTCGCTATTTTCATATTCTCATAATTGTCGATATTTCTCCAAATTATTTTATACATTATTATCCTCTCAGTGTTTATCGAGTTTTCCGTGATATTAATAGTCGTATTGTTAAAATATTTGTTCTATCATTTATTTTGCTTACATTTCGTAATATCCATCGGAAAGTTATTCAACCAGTATCCCATCGAATTGATACTTATTGTTCAACGGATTACTAATTAATAAAAATCCTTCTCGTTGAAATTTTCACATATGTTCCTTTGACAATTTCATCAAATCCTCTTACTTTCTATCGACAATGTGCCCAGTACAGATCGAAATCGGCTGATTTACAAGCAATTGAGATTTTTTTTGTCAACTTTTTTTATCGATTGTATTTGTATCAAAAAGTTTTCATACGAAAATAGACGACGTCACAACGATCATTGCTACTCGGCAGACAGCTACACATTGTGGACATGAAGTGACATTTACTACACTGAAAATATAATTTGATCCCATCGACACTATGATTACAGATGCTATGCGATAAAGTAGCATATTTGTTGGGCGTTGAGGACAACTAGTACCATCCAGAATGATCTTTTCAACTACCGGAAACGATGTCTTACAACACTAATTTCACTGTACTCAATCATATCAAATAATGAATTCTTTATTTGTTAGGAAGCAGCCACTATTTTTCAAATTATTAGTCCCACATTTTGGATAGAACGGAACAAGAAAAAAGATTTCGATACGTAGTAAAAATGGGTTAATTTTTCACTTCCTTATGTAAATTCTTTCAGTAGAACTTGAGGTTTGGCAAGGTGACTCAGGTCAACAAATCCGATGCTGGATCCGACCATCCGACAAAATCCAATCGGATTCCTGGAAACGGAATTGCATTGGAATCCGATCAGAAAAATCCCGTCGGTTGTTGCAAATTTTATGAGCGATCTTCTTAGCTATGTTCTATGATGACCCTTAGAAAATCCAGGAAATCCATGTTTCAGATCCAACGAGATCCGAGTATGGGATTCTTCGACCTGGGCTCCGATGGTTGTTTGTTAAAGATGTAGGAAAGTTAAATTGTCCAGAGTTAAAATAGAAACCAAGCGATTCAATCTTCGAATTCAATTTTGAAGACTAAAGCTGATTGACATCACTTTCCTGTACAGAAATTGTTACTTGAGATTAATATTAAATGCAAAACCAGTTTACCATTTCATCTCTTCTCTGTTGTTTTTCAAATCTGGATATATTTTTTCGACCTGATTTGCTATTTGATTAAAGCGAAGAAAGAGTGGATATCAACTTCTGTTCAGTCTTTGTATCTTTATCACATTGCCTTTTACAATAGTATTATTCAGTACAAGTAAAATATGATATTTATCAAGAAATCACGCTACGTATACAATAAGAAAAAAGTTTTCACAAATGAGTTTTATTCGTTTAGTTCAGTTTCAATAATGATCGTATGAGAAGTATGTTATCAGCTTGTTCCGGATTAATATTTAGTCGACGTTGATTTATCACCGATTCCGCGCTAGAAAATTGACGTTCAACGCCAGTCGATATAGCTGGGATCGAGTGTATCTGTTTAGCTACTTTTGATAATAATGGGAATGTTTCGGAATGAGATTTCCAAAAATCTAAAGGATTTTCAGTTAACGCCGATTTATTGATTTGCATTGCAAGATATTTGTCCAGTTCATCTAGCTTTTTAGTTTGCATTGAACATTCATCACTTTCATAACCACTCGCGGCATCTGTATATGTTTCCACATCAGATGAGCTTTCTGCTACAAAGCGACTAAATAAATCAGTGCCTATTTTTAATCGTTTTGTTGTATGTTCAGTTGGATATTCTACAACTGTTTTTGGTGATGCATTACGAAATATTTGTAATTGCTGACGAATATATTGTTGACATTGAAATCGTTCTTCGTTTGAACATCCTCTCAGTGAACGATATTTAGGATGCAACATGGTGGCACAATAATGACGAACGTCAAGAATCAGCAGATCATTTAATAAATCCAAAATTCGTTCTCTGAACCATGTAATACCTACAATCGAATTATTTCTATAGGATGAATGAAACTAAAGCTGTTAGCTCGCAGAGTTTTCTTTCGTGAAATAAAAACTAAATGAATGATGTTATGTCATCTTAGACTGTATTTTTCTTCATAACGAATCAAATGAAGAGGTGAAAGATAGGTTTTAAACGTCTGTCTAGATGTTTTTTGTATGAGAAATATTGTGCATATTGGAAAAAACAAATAGAATTTCTGATACACTCAATTTGACTCAAAGAGTTGTACAAAATATGAGTGAAAAGTAATTTCAATTTCTACGGGTAGCGAAAATCACTTAGATCCAGTGTATGAAAAACAAGAGGACGGTGCACAGCGACGACTAATGCGTTAACTTACGGATAAATAACCTAATAACGCAGTACTCACCTTCCAATTCGAATTCTTCGTCTTCATCTGTATTGTCGATATCACGATTGTTGTTCTCTTTGTTACAATAATTTTTTTTGTACTCAAGTAATGATTTATACGAACTCAGTGCTTCTTTCAATGTTATTGAACATAATAAAACCATGTAGAGAGATGGTCGTTTATCAGTCTGAATTACCGTCATTATATGTTCAAAAGGTTTCAACACCAGTATCAATTGCTTGATTGTTCTTTCGTCTAAATCGTTCATTAAGGCTTGGTTTTTCTGGGCTAATAAAAATCGTTTCGTTGCTGGAAACGATTTCAAAAATCTTCCCAAAAGATCGGACATCGACAACCATCTAACTACCGTCCGATCGCCCATCTCTTCTTTTTCATAATCGATTCCAACCTAAATTCATAACACAAATGAAATGATTCTTCAAACAATAATCTTACCTTTTTAATATATTTCATAATTCTTCTACATTGGTTCAAAGTAGATAAAACGCGCGTTGCGCATGTTGGAGTTTGGTCAACTGTGATCTTTGTGGTGGGCGATTGTGCTGGACTTCTGAGTGAAATATTCTTCATCGACTTTTCTTTCGTTGATTTTCTTTGATCAACTGGGAAAGCGGTTTTAACAAGAAAGTAATTATCCTCTGATTCGTTGTCATAGTCATCATCGTCGTCGTCAGATGAAGATTCATTAGTTAAAGTGCCAGTACGGAGAGATTGTGTTGTATTTCGTGAACCAATGACAACTTCATTTGGAACCGAATTTGTATCATTAGATCTTTTCTTTTTACTTTGAAAAAAAGAAACTTTAAGAATGTCGTTCAGCCTATGACCAAAGCAGAATACTGGGCTCAAGCTGTTAAAGGCACAGATAAAATTCGATCCACAGTCACATATCATATTCACATTGTGTAAAGATAAAATACCAAATGGTTCCAAATTTTTGTAGAATGCCTAAAAAATTCATCACGGAATAACAAAAGATTTAACATCTAAATGATTGATTTAATTATTATCTCAGCGAATTTTATGTTAGCTAAATATTTGCACACTATTTCCTCTATGACATAGGTGAACTGGGTCTTTAAGGAGAACGATAAAGTCATCTTCACTACAGATAATTAGGTAATTCAATTCAAAATGATAATAAGTTTTCGTCGATCTGTCGGTAATTCTATGATGAAGAGTAAATTACTTACAGCGAGTGTTGATTCAGGTGTTTTCTTCTTGAATTCGAATGGTTGAGAGAAAAGATCAATTGATTCATATGTGTATTCATTATCAATAAATGTAATTGTCGCTGTCAAGTAGGACATTTTCTTGTAATTATCGGTCCAGTAATTAGGACAGATGGTTAACGAATGTTGTTGTAAAGGGAACGATATAATTTCTTTCACTCTTCTACGTAAATCATCGGCAATGGTAAAAACGTTACGAGAGAGCGTTTGTTCGCCACGAAAAACATGATTAACATCTATTGTTCCATAAATACAACCTATCAAATATATTTCAAATAGTTAAGATAACATTGTTGACATGTACGTCTCACTTATTTCTTACCTAAACGAATACATTCTTGAACTAATTTTCTTAACCCATCGTCATCTATTATACTGAAAGGTCTAATAGAACCACAAACCCATTCCACACATAATCTTTTTATTCCTTTAATATCATTTTCATTAATTTTCTTCGAGTGTTGATATTCAGTTTGATTCAGTGTCGACGAAGGCGATGACAGTCTGAGAGATGGCAAATCAAGGTTAAATAATGATGCATCGCTATTGGCTGAAGATGAATTTGTCGTAATTGAAGACATTGCTGCTAAATTCGATTTTGGCGAACATTTATCCGCATGTTCCTTGAAACGTTTTGTACCACTGGTGCTACTATAGGCTTGAGTATGCATACAGTTAAAGCAACTAATAAAACCGGGAATTCTTTCGAATATATTTGAATTGTTCAATTTAGCCGGAAAGCCAAAACATCTCCACCATTCAGCTTTGGATGGTGTTTTATTTTCGATCACTCGATACTTTTGTCTTTCATTCAACAAAAGATTTTTAATTCTTTCAGAATTGAAAAACATTCGATTTGCCGATAATGTATTCCCAGCATCTTCATTGGAATATTCAATCAAGTCAATTGTAGGTGTAGACTCTTCATTCGATGAAGAAGAAGATATCCGTAGTGCATTTCTATAAGAATTCATTAGCTGATCTACAAAGAAATGAAAATTGAAAAAAATGACTAATAACTCTTTGTCGGTATAATATTTTAATAGTAATGGAATCGAATGAATCTAATAGTGAATTTAACAGTTATACAAAAATAGCTACGAGAGATTCATTACAATCAGCATCTAAATAACAAAATTATTGATCATATCATGATTGAACTAATAGAAAAAGTATACTTATACAAAATACCAGATACACATATACCATTTACGTAATCACCACATATAACGCATTTATTTCCAAGTATATACAGTGCACGACAATCTATGTCACGTTGACTATTCCTAAAAACGTTATTATTACAAGTAGATGCTGAAAACAAACAATATCAAAGCATTCATATTGACGTAAATTGAGAGCAAGGCACACTACTTCTACCTTTTTCGTAAACGAAATATCAGTGGAGCATTTTATGCGAGAAATTCAGGAAAAAAGATTTAATCTCCTATCTGGAAAATCTTGTTTGGATGAACAAAAGTAACTGTGTACGAAGCGAGTTTCACCATTCTTTGTTGTGACAGTAACAGGAAATGGTTTTTTGAATATCTAATCTCATTTGTACATCTTCTGCACACAATACTTAGTTTTCTAATGAATTTTTGGACACCATTTATAATAATACGACATTGGAAAATGTTCATCAACAGAATATCTGATAAGATCATCCACTTTGCCTGGTTAATTCAGATAACTGATGAGTTGATGAAACTACATTGAAATATCTCAATATCATCATGTACTGAAGAAGATACGAACTGATTTTGCAGGTGAATCAAAACTATCCAAGTTAGTATCACATGTCGTGTCAACGCGGTTGACTACAAAGAAATACTGATTTCTTCACCAATTCGATCATCATGTATGATTAAGTCATCATCTCTATTAAGAAAGCCTAAGCTCAACGGTGACAGGATAATGACTTCGCCAGTAGCTTCTGAGATGATAATTATCAAACATGTAAATCATACGGCAACCTATAATTATTCGTATTGTGTTTGATCTGTTTGCGTATCATGATTGCTATCATCAACAAGAAGGTCAGTCATATAAGTTTTAATCGACGACACAAATGGTTGCTGTTGTATAGGCAAAACTAAAAAGACTATTGGTATTTTCCAATGGATTCAGAATGTAGATGGATCGTTAAAAAATACACATTACATACCTTTTCTTCTTCATTTGTGTTGGTTCGAGAATGTGGAGATAACATTGATATTTTTTGTTTAAATAGAAACAGAAGCTACACATTGTTCTCTTTATCTATTTTTTACGGTTGACTAACTGATACTTTTTGCGTTCTCTCGCTGCTGCATTCAACGATAGTTCACTCGATAGCACATCGAAAGGGACGATTTCTATTCATAGTTTAGAAGAAATGTCAGGTCATGAAGCTTTCGAGACTCTTATGACTCCAATCATTTGTTCACGACTTTTTCGACCAACTCAAACAGTGCTTTGCTCTCCTAGGATACATCGACTTATAGTGATTTTGTTTACCATCTCTGTTCATAATACTGCTCAGTGAAAAGTCTTCAAAAAACAAATCATTGCCATCATATAGCATTTACGTCTTTGAATATTTCTGATGTAGTTATGAAACTTTATTATGATATGAGTCATCCAATTTGTTCCGCGAAGAATATTAACATATTAACCGTCTCTATTATTATAATGTGCTGTACTCCTTACTGACAAATCGATGTACAACAAGAAAATAGACAATAAGTAACGTTGCAATTATTGTCAATTAACGTTCCTTTGTGTCGAACAAATGTGTACAGGTGAAGAGAGAATGAAAACGTTATTGTTATTATCTTCAAAGTAGATAGTAAGTAATGATCAAGCTTTGTGTCTTCAGGTCATGTTGAAGCGGACTTTACGCTTTGTTTGAATGAAGATATTTTTAGAAAGATATATAAGAATGATCAAATCTTTATTGTTCGTATCTTTAGGTCGTGATGAAACGACCTTTCCTTTCTATTTATCTGACTTTACGTACATTGTGTTGTATGAAAATATTTTCGAAAAGACAGGTCACAACGGATAAACCTTTTGTTCTTTGCGTCCTCAGGTCGTGATGAAACGACTTCTTCTTTCTATTGGTTTTATTTGACATACAGTTCACTGTATCGGAATTTTTTCGAAAGAATAATCTCTCTATCGTATGACATAGGTAATGTTAGTAGTTTGAGTAGTGTAGAAACCGTTAACTCGATTCAAGTATTAAACTACTCATTCGAGTTTTAAGCTCTTCAACTTTTAAATTTATGAATCTAGAATTCGAAGCTTGTTAAGGTGTCATTTGAAAGTTTGGGACCGATGATTCCGGCAGTATGGTTTATCTGCCCAGGTGTGCCACATTTCGTTTTGTCTCTGTACTATGTGACCTCCAATACCCTTACACTCTCAAGATGCCACACGTTTGGAGGATGGACCATTTTTTAAAGAAAAACTTGTTCTTGACTACCATAATCATTTCATGTTTTTTGTCAGCGCCGCCTTTTTCAATACATGATGGAACCCTAATTGGTTGTGATGACTTCCAAATAAAATTCTGCGTCGAATGGTGTCGATTGAGCGGCGGTCCGACTATCCTATCTGGTGGTTTGACCAGTGAATACTAGTAAACTAGTGATTTTTACCAGTATACCCTGCTGAACTAAGATTATTTTTGCACGTTACAATTTCCATAATTGACAAATCATACCAAATTAACGATATATGGGAGTCACTGAAACTGTTGACTGATTTAATGATTGGTCAATCGATTTATATCCTTCGTTCATGTGGCGATACTGATAAGCAGAACGTATCTAATCAATCATGTCTCATTGTTGCCACATTATTCTTTCGTCCTGTGCTTGACAATGATAACATGGTCTCAGTCTACCAGTTAACTCCATTATCAGCCATTGTTAATCATGAGCAAATTATTTATTCCAACCTACCACGTATGATTGCCATTAAAAAACGTGATCATTCAGTTATGACATGGAATACCATGCCCGAAACGAATGAAAGCTTTTTCTCACATTTTATCTATTGTTCAAAAAGACCGCCGCTCATTCGAATGAATCAGTTGCCGTGTTTACCACAGTTGTTGAACGATGATCGTAATATTGGCACTTCGTGTGCCGTCACACGTTCATTTAACATAGAAACGAATCTTATCAATATAATAGATGATGTTTGGCTTTTTTTCTCACGACGAATCGCCAATCCTCTGCAATTTACAATCGAGTATTGAACCATATAACACCTTCACCATTATCGACGAATCATGGCCTTTTCGCTTTCCATGTGAGTATACAATGACTTCTTCCGACATAAGCATATCCGCGTCCAGCTGCATCGATCATAATCTTTTAATCAAATCGACGGTTACCGGCGAATATGAATTACTGCTGAATGCACCAGAATTGCATATCAATCGTCGACAACACAGTTTGTCAACAGCTTTTTGTACGTGATTTAATATTATTGTATTAGCTTTTATTCTCCCGCTCGTATATTTACTTTATCAATAAAACTAAGCTCATAATCTAATTTTACACTGCCTAATTTTGATGAAAAGTGTTCTGCTTTTGCAACTTGACGAAAAAAGAGATCATTAGAACTTCCTTTGTTCTAAATTTCAAACATTTTGCTACTAATTGGCGCAAGTTCTGCTCATTTATCGGTATAGTGTCAGTTAATCAACTCGTCTTATTATATTTAGCACTTCTTCATTTCTTTCTTCATCATGGCAACTAGCACATCGATCGTTAAGTTTGGAGTGACCACAAAAGGCATGCGTGTGGTTTTGTTCGATAGATACATCTACACATTGAACCAGAATCGTGGGAAAGTGAAATACTGGCGATGCCAAGGTCGCACCTGCTCTGCTTTTGTTCATACCGATGGCAACGACAACTACAAAGCACATTCGAGTACTCACAAGAGCCATCTGCCATCGCCTGAGCGAATCGAACTTCTTGACTTTAAAAGAAAAGTCAAGGAACGAGTAATCAAGGAGACAACGGCGATTGCTCGTATACACGATCAAGAGCTTGCAGCGGCAAGGCTGAGTCAAACTCTGTTGATGTTAGCTCCTTCTGCTGGCGACAGTCGTGAGTATCTCCTTCTAAACTCTGTGTTTATCTTTCATTTGACTCAATGCGTAGAGCCATCTCTATCTCGCCTTCGTCTACAAACAACACCAGCTCTTTCCACTTCGCGTGATTTTGACATTCCTGACAAATACGGTGAAACTCTCGCCGGCAAACCGTTTCTTCTCATCGATACACTGATCCGTGGCAAGAGAATGTTGGCATTCGCCAACGAATTACAACTGGTCATCCTATTTAATTTGAAACATATCTTTATCGATGGTACTTTTTCGATCTGTCCACCATTTTTCGACCAGGTCTTTACTATTCATGGCGTTCACCACGAATATGGTGAGTTCTCATTCCATTCGCTAATTTATGTATGCGTGATTTGTTTTATGTCTAGTTGTGCTCTGTGTCCTCGCTCTACTTCCTGGCCGATCTGCTACCGTCTACAAACACCTATTCCAGATGCTTGACGAGTAAGCCACAGGTTTGTACATGTCTTTCGAACCAGAAATGATCATGAGGGACTTCGAGAGTGGCTTGATCAAGACTGTGAAACAGCATGTATGTTCTCTACCTCATTTTACCTTAATATCTACTTTTTTGCTTTCGATTTCCTGCAGTTCCCAATGTCTAGACATATCGGCTGCTACTTCCATTACACACAGAGTATTCATCGTAAAATACAGACGCTTGGATTGTGAACAGTCTATAAAGATGACGAAGAAGCTCGCTTTATCTGTCAACAATTAATGGCACTCGCTCTTTTGCCATTGAACAAAGTGGAGCCTGCATTTCAAGCACTTGCCGATAATCATCCTGAGCCGCTGGATGAATTGTTCGAGTACTTCGAAACTTTCTGGATAGAAACCACATCTATCGATTTATGGAACGTGTTTGATCTTAAAACGCGGACGAACAACAACGCTGAGGGTAAGACTCTTTCTTTCATCTGTATTCATTACACTCGACGATCTTTTACTTAGGCTGGCACAACAGATTTTCTTATCGCATTGATAAAAAACATCCCAACATCTGGCATTTTATTCGAGTTCTCCACGAAGAAGAGATTCACTTCAATCAACACGTTCAGCACGTGCGCATGGAGAAAAAGAAGGTGTATGGGCAACGCACATGTCGTATGCAAGAATGCCTTGAAACTCTTGCAGATCGGTTCAAGAAGAAACAGATCGATCTCATGGACAACCTTCAGGGTCTATCGCTTCTTGTTGCGAAGAAAAAAATAACTTCCACCAGAAGCAGCATAATTCTTGAGGGTGGGTGGCTAACACCCTCAAGAATCCGCTGCTACCTTCCATCACGTACTAGGTGCTCATGTGAGAAGATTTTAGCAAGCAAAATGAGGATGAGTAAAATACAAGGGCAAATTATGAAATATTTGAATCATTTGAATGCAACAGTTGCTATTTATTCCTTTTGAAGAACACAAGAGATCCGATATTATACATTTAGTAAAATGGAAGCGGCCACTAGGCCGTATTAGTTGTAAGCATAGGAGAAGATTTTGACATATCTGTTGTCTTTCGAATTAAGTTGACTTTTGTCAGTTCGCCTGTTTTTTCGTATTTATGGAATAAGGCCGAACAGATTGAAAGTTAACTCACATGTTTGCATTAGAGCAAGTTAAAAATGAAATATACATTGGATGAGCTCTTGGAATGACATGGGGCGGGTGAAAGGCCGGAGCGAGAATGGTTAATAGATAGACATTCATTTGGAGAATCGCATAGAAGATAAAAATTGAAATAGTCAGATAACCAGAATGATTTTTTTAAAAGAAATATAACTATTATATTGTTGCGAACAACATCAATCCATTATCGGTTGCTAATGCTAGAGAGGAGAATAAAATCTATGCTTTAGATCACATTATTATGTGTAATTTCTATAACTCTGATGAGAACTGACCTATTATACGCGGGTTAACTTTTCGGTTTGGAAATAGTAAACTGATTGTGTACGCATCAATGGCTAGCCGTGAGTGACCGATGAACGACTAGGCGCTAGCGTCCCAGATTAACTTTAGAATATACATTTGAAATAACATTATCATACTTGAAGAAAGCTTTTTAAAAGGAATTTCATGAATGTTCCTTCATGAAAATATTCAAAAGAGTATCATTTTCGTGAAAGTAGAAAACAGATTATAAAGATTGATGGGTAGCCGTGAGTAGATGATCATAGGGAGGCCTACGAATGACCAACCATTAAGCGGTGGGGTTTTTAGTAAGCATGGTTAGTGCTTGAAAACTATTCTCTGACAAATGAGTAATTGATTCGGTTCATGAAAAAAGAAGAATCTTTGTCTTCTATTGGTTCTCGTATGGGACACAATGCCATGGTCTAGTTGAAATCCAGTAGTAACCGCAGTGCCCTATTTGTTTTTCAGTGTGTCTGAAAATGTTTAGCAGTAGAACAATTGTTTCAGAAAAGGGTCCGCAAATCCATAGGACAAGCGTTACTTGTATTTTATTGAGTTTAAATACTAGAAATTTCGAAAGTTCGCCAATTTTACACACTCCACAGTATTTCCTAACAGTTATAGTTTGCATATGAAACAGAAGTAATTACTGTAGAATATCGAAATTATCGACGTTTTCTTTAGCATAAAGATAAATATCAGGATTAGTTCTTGGTCAAATGTCACTTCATATAAAATGAAAAAGTACTTTTCATTGACTGAATTAAATATCTCTTGCACAGTGTTTACATGTACAAAACATGTCGAGTATTCGCTTCAGTGCTTATAATCATAATTACGAAGAAAAAAAGGTATATAAAAAAACGAAACAGAAGAGATAAGCATGTGCTCGAAATGAATAGAGGAAAGAACAAACAAATTATTAGAGAGTAATATTCGGTTGCGAATAGAAATTATTTTTTATGTCAATATATGATGGACTAATCATCCATTTTTTCACTTCAAACAAATTAACTAATGTATTGGTCAGATTCATAATCGAATATTAGTAACTATACATATTGTGAATAAGTTATTTTTCAGATTGAGATGACAAATTCAGATACTGATCATAAATCAGTTGATAACAACGACGATGATGCGGACATTTTCAGAGAAGGACATCCAGATCCGATATCAACTTTGTGCGCGTCGATTTCTGTAGGTCCACTCATATCTCCCAATGATAACAGTCAAATGAAAAAAACAAAATCAAAATGGTGGTGAGACTTTTCTATTCTGAATTGTTTTGGCAATTAAAATCGGTTTTCGTTAGGAATTATTCGTTGTCTAGAATGCCCAAAACGATGAGAGCAACAGCTGGACTTATCTTACTTGCTATCGCAGCTATTATAATCGCTGTTCCAACTGTTTGTCTCACAGAACCAAGTAGGATTTTCTTCATTATCATAATTTAACACGGTATGAAAATGGAAAATCTGTGCTTTTAGAAAATAGCAATGCAACCACTACCAATGATTCGACGACAGGCACTAGTGAGTATCACATCTTCGTTATAAACTTCTGACAAAACCATCTTTCAGTTGATTTATCTTCACTTCGTTGGAGTATAAAGGCTACAAGTACCGCCGGTGTGTCAAGTCAGCCGGATGCCGATGCTCGGGCACTTTCTTTTTGTATTGGTATAACATTTGATGCATCAAGTACATTGTTCATTGCTGATTATGAAAATAATCGCATACAGAAAAAGATTTCTAATGCACCGAATTCAACAACAATTGTTGGTAAAGCTAATACAAACTCAACAAACACGTCAACAACATTGAATCTACCGACTGATGTAGCTGTGGATTCAACTGGAAATATTTTCGTAGTTGATAGTGCAAATCATCGAGTATTATTATGGACTGCAAATAATTCATCATTAACGATCGTAGCTGGGACAGGTATGAAAAATGAAATTGATCGATTTGATAAAAAACGAAGTTTTTAGGTTCCATTGGCTCGGAAATCAACGAATTAAATACGCCATGGGGAATTGCATTGGATGGAAATGCCAATAAATTTTATATCGCAGATCAATACAACAATCGGATAATGCAATATGAACTTGGATCATTGAGTGGAACAATAGTTGCTGGTGGAAATGGTGCAGGAAAAGATACAACCCAATTATTTTGTCCACATGGAATTTATTTTGATTTAGCAACAAAAAGTCTCTACATAAGTAATTTTGCTGCGAATAACGTTGTTCGTTGGGTCATTGGTGATCATAGTTGGACACTTGTCGCTGGAAGTTTGACTGCTGAATCTGGCAGTACATCAACTTTACTTTATTATCCATCTGATGTTATACTCGATGTTTCAGGGAATATTTATGTAGCTGATACCTATAATCATCGAGTTCAATTATTTCTTTCTGGTTCGAAAAATGCTACGACTATTGCTGGCACTACTGGAATATCAGATTCCAGTCCACTGGCACTTAGTTATCCATATTCATTAGCGTTCGATAAACAGTATAATCTTTATGTTGCTGATTCAGGCAATTATCGCGTACAAAAACTCTTGCGTTATTAAAAACATGTCACATAACTTTTTATTTTTTTATTTGAACAAATATTCAGTATTTATAAAAAAAAAAAGAGGAAGTTCAGTCATCAGTGCTCACTAAACTGCATGTCACTTGGCCAGGTGCACTAGTGAATACTGGAAGATTTGTGATATCGAACGGATTTGTTCCCGTTTCGTAAAATTTGTACCGAAGTGTGCCAATACAATTTTGATTTGTCCCACTTTCGAAATTGAAAAAATAATCATGAAATGCGAAATGGCCGTTACTAGTTAAAACTTCGACTTCATTACTTTTGAAAATATAACCAAAATCAGTCAAATGAACAGTTGTTGAATTCAAACATTCATAAAAGCCAACATGAGGAGCAAATTGTAAATTTTGACCAAGTGTGTCAGCATTTAAACCATTGGCTATGTTACTGATTTCATAAACAATTCCATCAGGTAAAAATAACATGAGAAAATAAAATGGTGCATATGTATAAAAGCGAGTTTTTACTTGATAAATTTTGTTTGTAAATAACGCACAGTCACCATCATCACAAACGAGAATCCCGCATAATGAGAATAATAACAAAACGATAGTAAGCTTTCGCATGATCACAAGAAGATTTATCTACAAAAAAGAATTGAAATAAGTTTTATTTTCCTTTAAAAAAAAAGTTCATATTTAGAAAATTTTCTTTACAAAATCCCAGTTTATGTATTGGGTGGCCAACGATAATGTCTTCCACTTAGAAGTTCACAAGTTAAATTTCGATCAGCTTCTGTATAAATCGGAATATTTTGAGTGTCGAATGGATCTTGGCCAGGGGTAAAATATGCTGATTGAATATAACCCGTACATTTGTCATAAGAAGTATTTTGAAAATAAAAATGATACGTTTGAATAATAAAAGCATCGTTACCTCCTAATGCAGGAAGTTTACTAATTCGAAATATATAACCAAAATCAGTTAATTCAATGGTATTTTCATCGATGCATTCGTAATATCCTGTTCGAGTACCAAATTCAAGACGAACACCAAGTTCAGCCGAACTTTGACCATTTTGGATATTAGTTTCTTCGAAAAAAACTCCACCGGATAACAAAGTTAACAGCATAAAATATGGTTTGAAATCAGGAAAAGCTGTTGTGACTTGATAGATGATATTTTCAAACGCTGAACAGTTAACAGTTCCTCCATCGATGGTTATTACAAACGATAAAAGCAAAGAAACGATCAACTGCCTGTGCATAATGATGAATGACAATATATTAATTAGGGGAGAGAGATATGAAAAGGTAAATACAAACGAAAGTGAGTCACTTCATGATTAGTTCGCTTGTTTTTCTCTCGTCGTTTTCGATCACCTATCGTTATTTTATGTCATTAAAAAGAAGTCGTATCGTTGGGAAGTAAATAACAAAAAGAAAAACTTTTTTCACTCAAAAACTTCGCGAAAAAATGCTGAAATATTCCATAATCATCTTTGTGATATCGATCATTGTATTTTCTACTAATGGGCAAGTAAATAATTGTCTTTCTTATGAAAATAATATTTATCAAGTAACAACAACATTTCCGAATTACAAATCATTTTACAGTATGATTACATTGTTACCCAAAGGTTTATCGTATGAAGTGATAAGTATCGCTATGGGAATGAACGAAGCTGAACTTGGTTTGAATTTGAAAGTCAGTACACTTATAGGTCAATATCAATGTGCAAATACAAGTTCGGTTTATCTGAAAAGTGTTGGCTATCTTTTCAAAAGTGATGAAACAGCTATTCTTCCGACAATGGATCGTATATCTCGTCATGATTATTATTTAAATTTTCCTGCCAATGATTCAACAATTTGTACTGGTCAAGTTACATATACTTATTTTCAAACGGGTTCAAATCCTTATATTAGTTCGAATAAACCAATCTTTACATTTGCACATGGAAACATCACCTGTTCTTTATTACCACGGAAACATTATACAAAATTAACAAACACTACACAAGCATAAACCTATTTTTCAATGTTTTACATTTTATTCAGTTCGAAAAAAAGTTGTTTACAATCTTAAAATCGGATACTCAGTAGGTTCTTCGTTTTCAATGTCTTCCACTTGCTTGTCTGTTGTCGATTCTTGGAAGATTATATTACTTTTGAGCATTTGTCTAAACGGGTGCGATTCAGGCAAAGTGCAATTATTTGATTTTTCGAAATATTGATTAGCAAGTTCATGTTCATTATGAATCGTATGCAAAACAGCTAGATTATATGCACCTCCAGCTAAATCTGGATGATCAGGTGGTAAAATTTTTTCTTTCAATTCGTGAGCTGTTTTGAAAGCATTCATCGCTTGTTCGTACTCGTTCTTTTGATAATGTAAATTACCAAAATTGTTTAAACTAAGTGCAAGGTTTGGATGATTCGATGGTAAACGTCGTTGAAAGATTTTCTCTGCTCGTTTAAAATAAATTGATGCTTGATCATAATCTTCCTGTTGACAAAAGATATTTCCCAAGTTAACAAGTGTTCCACCAATATCTGGATGGTGTCGATTTACTGTTCTTGTATACAATTTCAGTGCACGTTCAAACGATTCTTTTGCTTTGTGAATATCTCCTTGTTCGATGTATAGAATTCCAATTGCATTGATTGTTTTCGCTGCGCTCATTAGTCGAGGTGGTCGAGCTGTTAAATGTGTTTGATACGAACGATTGAAACATTGAAGTGCACGATCGAATTCGCCTTTGCGACGATGAGCTCGGCCAATATTATGGTAAATACAGGCGATTTCTTCATCATTTGGATTCGATGAATATAAAATGGCATAAAAATACTTTTCTGCTTTGATATATTCACCCATTTCGACAAGTAAATGACCAAACATAAGGACCATATTTGATTCTGCCATTTTAGCCTTTTGATATTCAATATATTCCTCAGCAGCTGCTGCACCTTGATCTGATGCACTGGCTGTGACGAACCAAAGATCTTCTTCTTCACTGTACGTACACGAATCGATCTGAAACGACGCTCCTAAATCAACGAGCATTTCTGCTTCTTCGGGAAAGTCGCTGTATTTGCGAATATCTGCAACGATAATCTTCTTGACAACGGTTATATCGACTTTATATTCAAATAATACTCGTTGAAGATTCGGTCGATTGACTGGCTTCGTCGCGAACCCATACGCCACTTGTCGCTCGTTACTTGTGGATAAAAATCCATTCGTTGAAATCAAATTTCCAATATTATTTTCAAAATTACGAATTTCTTCTCGTGAAGCTTTGAAGCCACGATAAAGATGTAAAACCGGATCTGTTCGCGTTGCTTTGAGTTCTTGAAAATTTTTATCTAACTCCACACATAGATCAACGATGTAATACCGAAAATGATAAAGAGCATCGACATCTTCTGTTCGTAGAGCTTTGTTGATCAATTTGTAGACGAAAGATTCTCTTGTATACCACGGGATTGCTTCACTCGACTCGTATGTTTCTTCGAATTCAGTGATGTTGGCCAATTCAGCTTCATTTCCTCGATAATAATCACGACATTTAGAAATCATCATTGTTTTCGCTTGTTCGGTTTTCGTCATACTCAGAAGAGCAGTTTTAAACAATTGAAAAAAGAGAAAAGAACCGGTTTCACGAGTCAGATCACGAGTGGCTTTTTCGGCTTGATTATAAACGGAAAAGGCCGCTGCTTGTTTACCGAGTTCAAATCGTGCTTGTTTTACATTATTGACCAATTCAGTTTCATTGACACAATGTGCTTTGAGACGTGTTGGCATCCGTTCAGGGATTTCGTGTGTATAAAGAAAGATCGAATCGATTTGTTTGTATGGTTCAACCGTAGTGAGAACATGATCGACATCACTTTGAATAATTAGAAAAAATTTTTCATCATTTGCTGACTGAAGACATGTTATGACTTCTTCGATAGTTTTATAAACCTAAGAAACGAAGCAAATGATCACATATCTCAAAAAATCGTTCATTCTACCTTTACAACTGTACTGACAATACGAAGAGACTGAACCAATGGATGTTCTTCTTCATTGTTGACCTCGCTTGTTAACCAGATGACTGTTACATCCTCTTGACTATTATCTGCTGTTGATCGACCTTGACGTCTCGTACGATCTGCAGTTCGTACAGTTCTATTCCGAGTAGTTCTTCCCGTCTTCCGAGTATTAAGTTCGATTCTTCCTTTGAATGCTGTTCGAATATTACCGAGCATTTTCTTTACGGCCGATGATATAAAAAATGAGTCGCGATAAATAACGATAGAGGATGCATGATCGATTTTTGTTTCTTTTTCTCGACATTTCGTGAGCAGTGATGACTAGTTCGAAAAGAGAAAAACAAATGTAATTAAGAACGAAATAAACGATACGAATATGACTTATTCATTTTTTCGACGCGTGTTACTTTGATGGTGCATTCCGAAGAACGAAGAACGTTCAACTATGTGTGTGACAGTTCCATATTAGATCATGGAACTGGAATTGGCCAAACCAGTTCATCTCATTGGGGCTGAGATTGAAAACCAGTTCATTTCGTTCGAACTGAGATTAAAAACCAGTTCAGTTCGTTCAAGGAAACTGACCGGTGTATTGTATAAACCCTCTCGATTATGGAATCTTTGAAGTCACGTCTGAATGCTTCCTTATTCCTTTTTAAATCTAGGAAATATCACCTTAAATACATCCACGACTTTCGTGAGGGGTATATTGAGGTAGAGTATTATCATGGCGAATCTTGGTATTAAAATTTGTAAGAATTTCAACACAGGTTATCTGTTTTCAACGAGGCTCATTGTAAAATAGTTACCGATTGGCGACATCGCACACTATGATAAAAGAAAAACAATAGTAGCTTTCATCAAGTTCAAGTATACACGCTATTTGTCCTCGTTTTTATGTCGACGATCGAAATACAAATACGATTAAGACATTTCGCTTCATGCCCTATTTAGATTAATGATCTATGCTTAAACATCACTCGATGGATATCTGTTAAGAAGCCGAGACAGTATGTTTGTTTTATTAAGTTCTTGAGACATAAGTACTTTATTGACAAGATCACGGAATAAAAACCACATTAAAAAAACAATTGTTCAACAAAAATGGGTTTCTAATAAAATAAAATAATCATTCATGGACAAGACTTAATCAATCACCTTTGAACTTTATCGAAAAGCATTTAAATCTTGTCCTTTAAGAACATCCCATATTTAATATTTCTGGAGGTTAGAGCCAAACGGTTTTTTCGAAGAATATAATTTGAAGTTGAAAATGCCGATTCACTTGGTACACTGCTTGCTGCAATTGATAAATACTTATGTGCAACAACGGAAAGTTTAGGTAAATTATTCCCATGCTCTTGCCAAAATGAATCGAACTGCAAATCATTCTTCGGAATTGAACATAATTTTGCAATTTCTTGTTGAATTGTTAACATTTTTTTGACGAAGTTTGATCATTACCAGATCCAACACCACATTTGCTCAAAAAATTTTTCATTACAATTCCACCTTTTGACGTGCATGGCATCGTTACTGTTGTTGAATTCGCATTTGCGCCTGCAGTAGTCATAGAAGACGCTGCTATTGACAAATCATTCGTCGGAGTCATTGTGCTTTTTGAGCGACGTTTTTCATTGACCTAAATCAATAATTCATTCGAAATTTATATCGGAGCAATGTCAAAACTTACTTCGTTAATGATGAAAGATTCGGCGGCTTCTTTATCATCAAGTGTAAGCAAGTCATGTATAAGAGGATCCAGAAAAGCTGCTGCACGAATGAATGTCATTGCTTTGCCGTCACGAACCATGTATTTCTCAAAGGAATTAATAAGCATATCCTTGATGTCATTTTCGAATACGTCGTTCGATCGATTGTTGAAACAATGGGACAAGCTAGTTATAATCGCGTAAGCAAGAGATGAAGTTGGATATTTTTGTCCGGATAAAACTTTCGTTGCTTCTTCAAATCTTTCCAAAACACGTCGAAGAGTTTGAATTAAATTCCAATCATTTCTATCGAATTTCGATTTCATAAGTTTATTACGTTGTTTATTGGTAACACCAGCTAACGAATCAAGCTCTCCATAAAACTTCTCGAGAACATTTTGATAAACCAAAACTCGCTGTAACATCTTGTACGAAGAGTTCCCACGAACTCGCATGTTAAGAACAAGACCAGCTTTGATTGATGATGCTTTGGCAAGATCATGAACAGTTTCGTTTAAAATACTAGTTTTTCGGATAGTTGAAACAATTGTTCTACATTTTTCCATTAAAGTAGTGACATCCTTGATCAGAAGCGATGATGATGTTTTGGCAGAATCTCCATCGCCTTCCGATGTTGTCGTCGATGAGTCATGATTTTCGTCGGGTTGTTCACCATCACTTTCAGATAATGCTTCATCAGAATCATCATCTTGATCGAATTGTTCATCGTCCTCTTCTGCATCGGCATCTGATTCTGTTGACTCGTTGTTATGATCCATCGCTACATCATCATCCGATGCTTCATCATCAGCAGATTCAATGGAGTTACTTCGAAAAAGTGAAACATTACAGATTTTTTATTATTACGTGGAAACTTACTCCTGTTCATCGGAAACATTTCCAACTTTGGCTGTTGCTCTTGTCTTCTTTGACCAAAGATTTAAACCGTGATGAATCGTTAAGTTTAACGCATGAGCCAAACAATGAAGATGAAGTCCAAATAGACGAATTTGAGTCGTGGCTGCCTTCACGTTTGAACCATTATCCGTCGTTGTCGCTCCGATTTTATCGAGTAAATTAAAATGAACCAAAACCCGTTTCATATGAAGACGAATTCGATTTGCTACATGTCGTCCTCTAAACTTACGAAAGCTTAGTACGTACCCTTTGAGACGAAAATTAGAATCAAGCCAATGGATAGTGATGCATAAATAATGACGACATCGAGCACTTCGCCATAAATCGAGAGTGAGAGATAAATTTGGCACTTCCGATAATTCAGTTTTGAAGTCATGCTGCTTCTGGAAGTCTAATTTCGATAATGTTCGTTGAACTGTTCGACTTGCCGGGCCTGCATAGCCAGGAATAGCCACCGATAAAAATTTGCTCATTCCATTCCGTCTAAAATCACCGCAAGATCGACCATCCAAAACTATGCAATTGATTGCAGCTTCGTCCGATTCCTGTTTTTTTCCAAGGGGATATGCGTTCGTGGAAATCGTTGACTTTTGCTGGCTAATTCCATCTTTCCATGTTGTAATGCTAAATGTCGCCGAATATTATTGTTTGTATCAATACCGTTTCGAATAATCTATGAAAAATAATGCAAAAAATGCTAATATTTAACCTTATTGACATTTCAACGCATGCGACTGGAATAGTTAATTATTTCGAACAATCCATTCTTATTATCTCGTTTAACCTGGAAATCAAAGCTTTTCTCTTCAAATCAGTATAGCTTTTACCTTTGAATATAATTTACATTGATATTCTTTGGGTGATAATTTAACTGCATGTTCATAAATGGGTGAAGTAAGGGTGGGCTAGTGCAAAACTCGAGCAAATTTTTTTTAGTGAATTTTTTATGGAATCCGATGCAGTTTGATGCGCTGCATCCGAATATGTATGATTTATTTAGATAAAAAGTTTTCTTCCCGCTGAAAATCGAAAAATACTGCAAAAATCGAGGGTTTCAAAAAAACAGGTTTTCTACCAGGATTTTGATGCTAGAGCTGCGAAAAAATTTACTATAGCTCTGAAAGTTTTTTCTTCTGATTCGGCATTGAAAACTGATTCAAGGACACTACTTTTTGATCGCTCAATGCATATCTTTATCATTAAAAAAATTATTTCTGTTCACAAATCGACTGGTCGAGTGAGTCTCATTAAAAATGCATCAACTCATTTTCTAATTAAGATATAGACTTTTTTCTTTCACCGTTCGACTCCTTGGATGCCCTAGATATAATCTACGCATTATCTTTCCTTAACTCACTTTCTTTCTCAATATTTTCCTTGGTATTTCGCGACGTCTCCTATCATACATGTGTTTTTTATGTTTACCAGCATTTTTCACGCTTTTTTTGTTGTCTAATGAAGCCTTATGTCTATAATGATACAGATCTTTATTTTAGTCATTTAGAAAATCTATCAAACTACTTTTCAAATATCCGTAGATATGTTTGACTTTACTCTGAAGTGATATTTTTTTAATTAAGCTTTAAAGAAATATTAGTAATAGCAGATCCAATTAGTTTGAAAGAAATGATGTTTTCGTATTTACTAAATAGTGATAATAAAATATATTTTAACAAAAAAAAGGAAATAGATCACTGCATAAATGTTTTAAGCAATAGAATCCGTTGTTCAAGTTGGAATTAGTTATTTGACGATGTGAAATGATGTTAGGTTTGCACATTGAACTGAAATACAACTTGAGAACATCTTCATAAGAATCACCACGTTCGTAAGCAGCTAAAGAACGCCAAAATCTCCTGATTAATTTCAAAGAAATATTCTTCTCAATGAAATTTATTCTTCATTTGTTAATTAATTTGAGCATGGTAGGGAATGTTTGGTCTGTTCGACGTCGAACGAATTGTTTTTGGTGTGCCCATAATCCTTCTATAGGATTTAACTCGCAATGGAACTTCGGCGAGAAACTAACTGCTACACCATAGTCATTAGCCACCATCTCTAATTTTGAAATCTAAAACCAAACGTAATAGATTACCATATCAGTGGTTTAAAAAATGATTATCATTAATAGAAAGCTTTCCCAAGACGAGTAATCCGGGCTCCGGATCCCATCGGATCTTGTCGGAAAACTTACTAAATCCGGCAGATTCCTTCAGGAATCCGATAGGTTTTTACAGGCTTTTCTGATTACAATTATTTGTTTTTTATTCACTTTTTTTAGCATTTATTTTCAATTTGTCTGCATAAAAAACAACAAAAAACTATTTTACAATGACGAAAAATAGATGCATGAAAGATAACTGAAACATGGACGATTCTTTTCTAAAGAGAAAACAAATAAGAGTTAAAACTTCTTACCTGGGTAACTAGAATCTCAAAAGAAGTACATATACGATAAATGAAGAGTTACTTACCATCACTATCTCGTCTTGCTTAGTATTAGTACAAGTAAAAAGCACATACCATGAAAAAAGTTTGAATTTTTGCAGTATCTGCTAGTTATCGTTGACCAGTGGAAAAACAAAAATTTTAATTATGATATTCGATTCTAAAATGAAAAATAGAAAAAAAATACCACTAAAAAAAATTTTCGATTCAAATTAGAATAACACGAAAGTAAAAATGAACGTATACTGTCAAAGAAATGAACCTTGTTCATGTAAATCGTTGTATAACCTACTGACCATTTACATGTAGTGTAAATAGAGGTCACTAAAATCGACATATATTCTCTTCAGATGTTGAACATCTACAGTTTGCAAATATACTGATAAATTTCAGTTATAGAAGGCCTTTCATCGTCGAATCATCGTTGAAAATCTATCAGGAATAATAACTGGGTAGAGTAACTCACATAATTCTTGATGGTGCAATACACTGTTGAGTCCGACACATTCCGACAGTCGGATTATGTCGGATCCAACAGGTTCCAGGTGTCGGAAATATATGGATCCTGTTGTCGGAATCCTGGATATTCCGACGGCAGGATGTAAGCGGAAACTGAAGGATGTGCACGGAATCCCATCGTTGGAATCCTATCGGATCTGACTGTCGGATGTTGACGTATTGTTTACGGATCCGGTAGGGTGGTCTCGACCTGGGTACGTTTTTGAATGCATCATGTGAGTTTAGATGTTTTTTCAGCTATTCTAATCGTATATTACATGGAATTTTAATGCCAAGTTCTTTTGCCAAGATGAGTAGGCCTTTTGATTGTCCTTTGTTGCTACCAATTGTACAAAAACAGTCGATAGATTGTTTTTTACCATCTTCATCTCTGTAGAATATTTCATCAGTTTTACAACGCGTACCAGGCTTCATTCCAAAATTTTCAACCATAATGATAAATAACAAGAAATACAACGTCGACCGATGATAGAAAATGAAGCAGATACAAGCAATTTTTGTAAAGAAAGTTTTCACTCCGTAGTAATCATTGGTTTCATGTTAACGAATGCGCGTGCCTATGGATAGTATACGAGCGAATAGATAAACTAAAATATCTTTGAGAGACTGACGCGTAAAGAGGCCACTAGGTATCGATACGATTCCATACAGCACAGAGGGTGTGTAATGAACCACAAACGTTTGACAAGTGATTTGATAGATTTTCGAAATGACTAACATAAAGATCTGTATCATTATAGACATAAGGCTTCCTTAGAAANAATTTTGAAACGAAAGATTTCTTCAAAAACCATTCCAAAGCCAAATCCGATCGATAATTCTCTTCGAAGTCGTTTATCTCTGCAAGTTTCTTCGGATTTCCTTGATAATACATTTGGCATTTCTCAACGAATTGTTTCTTTCCAAAGTGATTCGAAGGAAATTGATAAAGAACATTTTTCAATAACAAAAACCAAAGAAACTCGGCAGATTGTCTCGAAAAATCTTTCAAAATTTGATTTTCCTGATTCCAAATGGTTAACGTTTGGAATTGTTTCTCAATCGAATTGATTTGCTGTTCGATCGCATGACATAAGAATTGAAAATTGTCGTAAACACCGATTACCTTTGGACAATCGTTGGAAGGTTTACAATTTTCATCGAAGAGAAAAACCGAATCGATCTGCGAAGATTTGTCGATTAATGAAGAAAATTTGACGAAATATTTTTCAGTTAAAATCAAAATCATTGTCTCGTTTTCAATCGATTGAATACGCGAAAAACATTGATCGAATTGATTAAAATATAAAACATAATCGTTGATTTCACGGAGTTGTTTTAATTTAGTTTCGAGATCTTCATTGATGGAATTAAACCAAATAATAGTCACATTTTCGCGATTTTCATCAGTTCGTTCGTCGTAATTCATTGTTTTTCGTAACTATGTCGATTTTTCAAATGTAACGAAGTGAATCGATCGAAGAGTTTTTTTTCATTTCTCTCGCGTCTCAACAAAATCACCGTGTTGCTTTGCTTTTGTAAATTTACTTTTCTCCGGTGAACGTTGTCATATATTTTCACTTTTGATTACACAAACGTTTCTTCGTAGTTAGAAAGAAAACATCTTGAGATTTCTACAGAAGAGAAAGAGAATTTCTCTGTAATAATGATACTGCATTGAATATCGTTTGTTATGGTTCGAAGTTGACAAACGATGGTCTCAATGTGTACTCGGATTCTATTCTATTCGAACGTTGTGAGCAAAACAAAAATAACATGTTTTTTTCTCGTACTTTCATTGTTTGTGAGTAATAGAAAGAGAATTTCTGTTGGAAGAAATCATCGAGAACATATGAGTTCAATAAGCACATGTCTCGTCGATAGTTTCAATGTACTTTTGTCAAGAAGAGACGAGATTTGAGTAGATTATTTTTATTTAAATAGAATAAGTGATTTCATTAATTGATTGAATGAATGTCGATTTTGATCTTGGTGAGCAAATCCTTCGAAAACATCCATTAATGTTTGAAAACGTAACAATTGTGTAACAATTAGTTGAAATGATCGAATTGCTTGTTTTTCTTCGAATAAATGGTTGAGATAACGCCATAATAATGAAGTGTAATAGTTTTGACATTGAAAAATTTCTTTTTGATTTTCATATTTAATAAATTGATCATTGTAACAGTGTGGCATTGATAAACTCGTTGAAAATATGAGAACAACGAGAGTTAATTTCAAGATTAACGGATATTCGATAAACATATCGAAATAGTGGCGTGTTTTGGACATTTGTTGATGGAAATATCCGCCGACCCATTCACTCATGAGTTGTCCGACTAAAAGATTCTCTCGAAAGTTCCTGATGACAATATAATGCAAATGAATGAGAGTTAACTGATTGAATTTAATTAATGAGATTTGATCGGATATAGCGAATTGTTTAAATTGCGGAATTGATTTAAAAAAATGAATTAATGATTCATGTGTATGAGTTTCATTATTCATATATTCGACTAACGATGGTGTTGATGTACATTTGTAAATTCGAAAGCCATCTGTTTGCGAAATACCTTTTTGATACGCGTTTGTGATATTATTCAGTAAACTTCGATCGTCATCCGAGAGGAAATAATTGATTTTTGGAATGGAGATTCTTTTCATGAGAAGTGTTAGACGTTTTTTCTTTCGAACAACGAGCGGGAAATTCTTGGCGATTTGTTTCTCATTGATCGATTTCTTCTGGTCTTTTTCCGAGTTTATCATCTTTCGAAATTGACGTTCTTCGTCAGTTCGAATCCAATCTTTGCGCATCTTCACATCGAAACATTTCTTCAATCGACAATATGTGCATCGCCGTCGCGTTTGTTCAGTGATAATACACAAACCGGAATGACGACATTTGAAATTCGACTGAAAAGTAGAAGTTGCTCATTTGATTTGATACGAAAGGCAATTCTATTTACCAAATCTTTGAAAGCATTTCGACGGAAAAACGCTTTGCAAGACTCACAAGTGATTTGATCGAAATTGTAACCATATGCTCGGGCACCACAAACACGACAAACTAGATTTGATAAATAATCTGCCTCAGAGGTATTCGGCGGAGTTAACCTCTCAATTGAATCCTCATCGATCTAAATTCAATTCATCTTATTTAGACAAAGAGAACAACTCGACATTGACTTTACCGTCGGTATTGATGACATCGTCGGATGATCAGTTAGCATTGCTTTATTATTAAATATCGCAAGAGCATCGTATTCGTCGTTCGACATGAAATCCATTGGGAGGGAAAATAAATCATCGATATCGATGAATTCATCGGGCGGGATCTCATCAAAATCGGTGCTCATTTTCCTCTAAAAAGAAAAAAAACAATTTTTATCATTATTCTTCAGCATGAAATGCAAACGATACATTTTCTTGTAAAGACTGCAAATACGTCGCATAAATGTGTCCTTTTCTTTCTCCAATGTTCCCGTGCAGAAAAAGAAAATGATTCAAATATATGAAAACTATTTTCTTGCGTTAAAGATCAGACAGGAACCGGTAAAAAAACAGACAGAAAAGAAAAAAATTGCGATGAATAACGCGGACTGCCAACGTAAAAGAAACGGAATGTTTGATGTACTTTTGTAAAGAAAAAAAAAAGAAAGCAGTATGTGATATGTGTACTTCGGAATAAGAAGAAAAGACTGTTCCTCTTCTTTTCGCGGAACAACATTCTCGAAGCGAGAAGAAGTAAAATGATAAATTCTCACATCGAGATCTGACTACGAGTCGAATTGTCGCTTGATTTTGTTTAATTTCGATTTCGGTATTCTTCGTTTTGGTCTCCATCGACTATCTTCAGTGAATTCTACTGAAGGTTCAATGATTTCTCTTGAAGATATATTGTATCCATATGTTCTTTCATCATAATTTGTCATAACAATGTCATTCCATCTACTACGTAAAGCACTTTTTATTTTGTTGATGTTTTTTGGTCGATGATCACCATTGTTAACTGTAAAACAAACCATATAACTTTCAATTGAATACTGGCGATATTTGATTTGGAATCGATCGGCTAATTCTCGAAGTTTTTTATTTGATCGTTCGTTAACAATGTAAATCGTAATGTTTCGTGAGCTTTCGAAACGTTGAAGAGATTCACCATTGTGTCCGACAAAACGACCGATTTTGTACAGACATTGTGAAAATGTCAATTTCTCGGTATGTGTTAAGATGACATAGTAAATTGTCGAATCATCACATTGTAATTGACTTGTCGAGAGATTGTTTTTGAGCATTTGAATTTGTTGGCATAATTTGCGTAGATGAGCGATTGTAAAGATGTGTTCACCTAAATAAATTCGAATTCGATTAGAAATCAATATTAGATTTAGTAAACCTTTTTTATTTTCGCATGAACAACATAGTTTCGGTAGTTTTTGTAAAATTGGATAGCTGAACTCTTTCGTTCGATGAAGTTCGTTGACATTGGCATGAAAGTTCGATAAATATTTTCGACTATGTACAATACAATCGTCTGAGATGCCTGTCTTGCTCATTTTTAATCAAAATAAAACATTGCTAACGATTCAAAATGTGACGCATAGGGGAAAAAACAAATATTTTAACGCGAATGTCATTGCACCATGTACACATCAATAAGAAGAAAGAGAACAATTTCTGACGTCATTTTCGCTGAATAGAGGTATAATATCACATGCAAATGGTGTTCTTTTTAGAGGCTTTCATTGAATATATATATAAGATGTGAACGTTTATGTTTGACATAACTTGTACAATGTTAAAATCGATTCTTTAGAAAGAAAAGCATAATTTGAGCAAGAGAATCAGTATTTTGTCAGGAGTGTTTTAACTGTGCATAGTCCACCATGTTTATTGGACATTTTTTCTTCCTTTCTGTCAATATACAATAGTACATAGATGGTAAATATGAATAAGTTTAGATTTGAAGCCTACGCTATACCACTTGATGATGTGTTGACGAAAGAAAAAAAAAGTGTATCGAGAAATGCAATAGAATATGTGTAATTGACATCGCCTGAAGAAAAGATTTCAACTCTTCATATGAATATTTGTTGTGTTATTATGTACCCATGACCCCATATGGGCGTGGCAAAAGACCGAAAATATTTGAATCTAACTGTTTAGATTAACAGTATTTTTGACAGCACTGAGTAATCCACAGAAAGTTCTGCTAACTAATGCATTACTTTTCTTTTCATAGAGAAGTTATCAGGCTTTGTAAAATTGAAGTCTTTGATCTCTTTATTTATATAGTAAGAACGAAAGAATGGATTTGAAGTGGCACCGTATTTTGAAGTACAGAAGAGTAATTTCAAAATTCTCGATTCGAACAAAATAAAATGAAACACTATGAAAAGAAAAAACAAAGTTTGTTTCATTTACGAATGAAAATCGAATTTAGTCTCTTCGAGAAATATTCTAATTTGATCCAAGTGATTATTAGTGCACTAAACATAGAAAGAAAATATTCTTCTACGAAATGTATTTTAAAATTTTGTATAATCTTTCATAAATATGAATCCATTTCAATATTTAAGTGTCAAAACAACGCGGTACAACCGATATCCAGTGGACTGTTATTTTCTTAAACATTCGATCTCGTCCAATCATCTTTTTATTGATCGAATGTTTGATTACAAAGAATTAAACATTTCTGTCGATGTCAATAATCGCGTATATTTGATCGATTATTTCCATTCCCACGCCTTTTGATTAATAACCTCATAATCAATCATTTTTATCTCGAAGATCAAAACATGTTCTCTTCATTTTCTTTCTACGGAATCCATCGATACAGTACTTTCAATCTTCTCAATTATAATGGAAGTTCAGCAATTCGACGTTGAAATCTGTCAATCTCAATCAATCGAGAAGATTAAAACCTACAAAATTTGGTCTATTATCAACACATTTTGTTGTTGTATATGTTTTGGTGCGATTGCTTGGTTTTACTCAAACGAGACGGAAAAATTCGTACTTCTCCGACAAACACAAGATGCAATCAAGACTTCGGAGAAAGCGCAAAGCATCAACATTGTTGCGACAATAGCCGGGATATTTATATTTACACTCTGTTGGATTAATTTCATCATTGCACAACGATAAAGTTTTTTAATTTAATATTTTACATCGGATTGTTGTATGTTAAGTACTTTGGAAATCTACTAATAAAATTAGTTTTGTTTAATTAATATCCGCAGCCTTATAGTTCTAAATCTATTCTATTTGGTGAACCTGTCGAACTTTTTCCTTCGTATTCAACGTTCAGACACAACTGTGTTAATTTATCATTTGGTAGAATCATTCATGCGAATGTAACGAACTGGCTAGATATGATTTTTTGTAATTTCAAAGGCTTTACGTTTGTTTTTTCATCTTCTTTGTACAATCTCATTTGAAATACTTAAAAATATTCATCAGACACATAATTATCCGATGTGTCTTCCTAATTGGAAGTTAAATTAAGAGTGTTTCCAGCAACATTATGAAAACCTTATTTCTCACCAGAAACCCACTGAATTTCATTTGAATTATTATCAAAAAAATGATACCCGATGAAATAAAGTTCATTTTATTTCTCATCTTTTATATTCCTTCAACTCTCTGCACATTATTTGTTCTTTACCACTTATTATTTGATCGAACATTACGTCAGGCACTTCATAACCATGTTATTATCGTTCTTTTAGTCATCTGTTTGCTTGCTGATGGTACGATTTACCCTTGGATGCTCTACTATTATCAGAATGAAAATACATGGAATCGATCGATGATCTTTTGTACTATCTGGGGATTTTTAGATTGGAGTCTTTATATTCTACACACAATGTTATTTGCATGGGCAACAGTCGAAAGACATATTCTCATCTTTCATGATCGATGGATTTTAACAAGAAAGAGACGATTGATTTTCCATTATTTTCCCCTTGTTTTCTTTCCTATTTATTTATTTGTCTTTTATTTTCTTGTTTATTTCATTCCGCCATGTGAAAATTATTCCGATCCCACGTATCCTGTTTGTATGTGGCCGTGTTTATATAATAATTATGCACTTTCAATGTATGATTATGTCGTCGAACAACTCTTACCGACTTTCACCATTGTTTTCTGTAGCATTACGCTGCTTAGACGTGTTTTACGGCAAAGAGTTCGAACACAACGAATCATTCATTGGAAAAAACACCGAAAGATGGCCATTCAAGTTTTATGTATATCACTTGTCTACCTTCTTTTATTATTACCTTATGCTACTATTTATATTCTTCGCTTTTATGTCGGTTTATCAAATCCATTACTCGATGAATTTTCAGCTTCAACATCTTTCATCAGTTATTTCATTATTCTTCTTTTTCCTTTTGTTTCTGCTGTGTCCTTACCAGAATTACAAACAAAACTGACAAATCTTCTTCTTTTACGACGAAAAAGACAAATAAAACCACGTGTGACATTGCTGGTCAGAGTCCATCCAAATGGAAATGATCAACATAATTGAGAGGTTATTTCTCCTTTTTTAACATGCTTTTCGTGTTTTGTCATCGTAATTTTGTCGTGTTTGTATGCATTACAAGTTCATATCGAGGTACAAAATGCCTGATTGTCTTTCGAAAACAAAAACCTAACTTCATTGTAATAAGAAATGACGATTTGAACAAGAACAATCAATACAGAATATATCAATCTTCAACGATAGGATTCACATATAAATTTTGCAAAGGAAATATCAAAACATTAACTAAATTGAGAAATTGCACTTGAAATCGATTTTATCTACGTTTCACAAGTGATGTTATATTTCAATCGCTTCTAATGGCATCGTTCAGTATTATTTGTCTATCTCTTCAACATTAGAGTAAAATGAGAATATCCATTCATATACCATGTGAACTTTAAATGAGTTTTTGACAACAATTCTTTGCCATTTCTAGAAGATATTTAAATTCATTACATTACAATGTTTGTAAAATCGATCTTTCTACAAATAATAACTTCAGTCATATTGCCACATTATCTCGATCGATTTTTCGTGTCATTTTCTTTTTAATTCTTTGTTATTTTCATATTCGAATTATTTTATATATTATGATCCTCTTGACGTTTAGCGAGTTTTCAATGAAATTAATAATCGTATTGACGTATGTTCCTTTGACAATTTCAAGAAATCCTTTTACTTTCTATCGACAATGTACCCAGTACAGATCGAAATCGGCTGATTTACAAACAATTCAGATTTTTATTGTCGATTTTTTTATCCATTGAATTTGTATCAAAAAGTTTTCATGCGAAAATAGACGACGTTTGCGACGTCACAACGATCATTATTACACGGCAGACATTTACTACACTGAAAATATCATTTGATCCCGTTGACACTATGATTACAGTTGATATGCAATAAAGTAGCATATTTATTGCGCGTTGAGAACAATTGGTGCCATCCAGAACGATCATTTCAACTACCGAAAACGAGCGATGTCTTACGACACTAATTTCAGTCTACTCAATCGTGTCAAATAATGAATTCTTTATTTGTTAGGAAGCAGTCAGTAGATTTCAAAACGTAGTAAAAATGGATTAATTGTTCACTTCCTTATGTAAATTCTTTCAGTAGAACTTGAGGTTTGGCAAGGCGAATTATTCTTGGTTGTAATTCCAAACTAATAGGCCTTGTTCGACGATGTCGAATTTTCTTCAATTTCATTCCCAACTCCGGTATTGAAAACAAACACACAAGCGGAAATAACAATGGAACAAAATATACGAAAAAACCAAACTGTTGCAATAACAAGTGGATTTAAGGTGTCCAGGCTACCAAAATCCGTATATAGATGATCGAAAATGGTAGATAAAATAAAAGATAGAGACATGCTATCGAAACGAGTTGAAAGATCATTAGCCGATATTTTCGGTAGTTTATTGATTGACGAAGACGAGCTTTCGATCGATAAACTCGGAGTAAAAGCCCAGTATTACTTATCAGCACACATACTGTTGGAAAAATTATATGAAAATTCGTTTGCCACATACCCAGTAATGGATCAATTGACTGGCAACCATAATAACATACGTTATGGACGAAATCCACTTGAGTTTCACACGGAAAGATGAAACTAGCGTAGATATAAAAGAGGAAAATATAAATGATGACAAGAATCGGTGGCATATAGTGAAAACAAAGATTTCTCCATTTTCCGTTGAATAGGTTATGATGAAAAACGAGAAGATGTCGTTCGATTGATGCCCATGCAATTAACAAATTCATGGTTATAAAAGAGACGGTTTCGACAAAGGATCGAGTTTTACAAAGTGCCAAAGACCAGCGAATAGTTGGTTTTGATCTGTGTGAATCCAAAACTATTGGAATCAAAATAGAAGTAATAATAAAAGGATAGAATAATGCAAATAAAACAACGTAGTTATTTGGTGCTGAACGAAGGGCTTTATTGAAAAGAATAAGAATAAAAACAATGCAATGCATGAGAATAGATGGGATAACGAAGGCCAACAGCAAGCTGAATGATACATTCTTGGAAATAAATGTAAACGGACCGTTTATTTCATCTTCGTCAGATACATTCATTTTGGAAGTTTCGATTCCAAGTTAGAAGAATAGAGAAATAAAAAACGTTGAAAATGTCGATTATGAATGACTTGATGCGTTAATTTATAATGGTATGGACATGTTTTGTTGTGGAGGCGAAAGTTTGAAATAGCATTTTCAAAAATGAATGGAGATGAAAGAGTTTAGAAACAAAAAAGGATTCGCAAATTGATGAGCAGATATCCTTTTATTCCGATGATTATTTGTTAACGATGTAGGAAAGTTAATTTGCCCGGAGTTCAAATAGAAACAAAGCGATTCAATCTTCGAATTCAATTTTGAAGACTAAAGCTGATTGACATCTCTTCCCTATACAGAAATTTGAGATAAAATATTTCGGCTTAATTTGCTATTTGATCAAAGCGAAGAAAGAGTCGATATCAACTTCTGTTCATAGCCTTTGCATCTTTCTCACATTGCCTTTCACAATAGTATTATTCAGCAGAAGTAAAATATGATATTTATCACAAGAAATCACGCTACGTATACAATAAGAAAAAAAAGTTTTCACAATAAGTTTTAATCGTTTAGTTCAGTTTCAATAATGATCGTATGAGAAGTATATTCTCAACTTGTTCTGGATTAATATTTAGTCGGCGTTGATTTATCACCGATTCCGCGCTAGAAAACTGACGTTCAACTCCAGTCGATATGGCTGGGATCGAGAATATCTGTTTAGCTACTTTTGATAATAATGGAAATGTTTCGGAATGAGATTTCCAAAAATCCAAAGGATTTTCAGTTAACACTGATTTATTGATTTGCATTGCAAGATATTTGTCCAGTTCATCTAGCTTTTTAGTTTGCATTGAACATTCATCACTTTCATAACCACTCGCGGCATCTGTATATGTTTCCACATCAGATGAGCTTTCTGCTACAAAACGACTAAATAAATCAGTGCCTATTTTCAATCGTTTTGTCGTCTGTGCAGTTGGATATTCTACAACTGTTTTTGGTAATGCATTACGAAATATTTGTAATTGCTGACGAATATATTGTTGACATTGAAATCGTTCTTCGTTTGAACATCCTCTCAGTGAACGATATTTAGGATGCAACATAGTGGCACAATAATGACGAACGTCGAGAACCAGTAGATCATTTAATAAACCCAAAATTCGCTCTCTGAACCATGTAATACCTACAATCAAATCATTTCTATAGGATCAATGAAACTAAATGAATGATGTTATGTCAACTTAGACTGTGCATTTCTCTTAATAACGAATGAAATGAAGAGGTGAAAGATAAGTTTTACACGTCTCTCTCTTGATGTTTTTCGTATGAGAAATATTGTGCATACTGGAAAAAACGAATAGAATTTCCTATACATTCAATTTGACTCAAAGAGTTACACGTAGCGAAAGTCACTTAAATCCAGTGTATGAAAAACAAGAGGACGATGACTAATGTGTTAACTCAAGGATAAATAACCTACTAGCAAAGTACTCACCTTCCAATTCGAATTCTTCGTCTTCATCTGTCATGTCGATATCACGACTGTTGTTCTCTTTGTCGCAATAATTTCTTTTGTATTCGAGTAATGATTTATACGAACTCAATGCTTCTTTCAATGTTATTGAACATAATAAAACCATGTAGAGAGATGGTCGTTTATCAGTCTGAATTACCGTCATTATATGTTTAAAAGGTTTCAACACCAGTATCAATTGCTTGATTGTTCTTTCGTCTAAATCATTCATTAAGGCTTGGTTTTTCTGGGCTAATAGAAATCGTTTCGTTGCTGGAAACTTTTTCAAAAAACTTTCCAAAAGATCAGACATCGACAGCCATCTAACTATCGTTCGATCGTCCATCTCTCCTTTCTCATAATCGATCCCAACCTAAATTCATAACACAAATGAAATAATAATTCTTCAAACAATAATCTCACCTTTTTAATATATTTCATAATTCTTCTGCATTGCTTCAAAGTAGATAAAACGCGCCTTGCGCATGCTGGAGTTTGGTCAACTGTGATTTTTGTGGTGGGCGATTGTACTGGACTACTGAGTGAAATATTATTCATTGACTTTTCTTTCATTGTTTTTCTTTGATCAACTGGAAAAGCGGTTTTAACCAGAAAGTAATTATCCTCTGATTCATTATCATAGTCATCATCGTCGTCGTCGTCGTCAGATGAAGATTCATTAGTTGAAGTGGCAGTACGAAAAGTTTGTGTTGTATTTCGTGAACCAATGACAATTTCATTTGAAACGGAATTTGTATCATTAGATCTTTTCTTTTTACTTTGAAAAAAAGAAACTTTAAGGATGTCGTTCAGCCTGTGACCAAAGCAGAATACTGGACTCAAGCTGTTAAAAGCACAGATAAAATTCGATCCACAGTCACATATTATATTCACATTGCATAAAGATAAAATACCAAATGGTTCCAAATTTTTGTAGAATGCCTAAAAAATTCATCATTGTATAACCAAAGGTTTTGACATCTAAATGATTGATTGAGTTATTATCTCAACGAAATTTTCTGTTTCCTCTATGTCATAGGTGAATTGGATCTTTAAGGAGAACGATCAAATCAATTCAGAATGATTAGAAGTTTTCTTCGATCTGTCTGTAATTCTATGATGAAGAATAAATGACTTACAGCGAGTGTTGATTCAGGTGTTTTCTTCTTGAATTCGAATGGTTGACAGAAAAGATCAATTGATTCATATGTGTATTCATTATCAATAAATGTTATTGTCGCTGTCAAATAGGAAGTTTTCTTGTAATTATCGGTCCAGTAATTAGGACAGATGGTCAACGAACGTTGTTGTAAAGGGAACGATATGATTTCTTTCACTCTTCTACGTAAATCATCGGCAATGGAAAAAATGTTACGAGAGAACGTTGGTTCACCACGAAAAATATGATTAACATCGATTGTTCCATAAATACAACCTATCAAATATATTTCAAAGAGTTAAGATATACGTATCGCTTATTTCTTACCTATACGAATACATTCTTGAACTAATTTTCTTAATCCATCATCATCTATTATACCGAAAGGTCTAATAGAACCACAAATCCATTCCACACATAATCTTTTTATTCCTTTATTGTCATTTTCATTAATCTTCTTCGAGTGCGAATATTCTGTTTGATTCAATGTTGACGAAGGTGATGACAGTCTAAGAGATGGCAAATCAAGGTTAGATAATGATGCATCGCTATTGACTGAAGATGAATTTATCGTAATTGAAGACATTGCAGGTAAATTGGATTTCGGCGAACATTTATCCGCATGTTCCTTGAAACGTTTTGTACCACTGGTGTTACTATATGCTTGAGTATGCATACAGTTAAAGCAACTAATAAAACCGGGAATTCTTTCGAATGTATTTGAATTGTTCAGTATAGCTGGAAAGCCAAAGCATCTCCACCATTCAGCTTTGGATGGTGTTTTATTTTCTATGACTCGATACTTTTGTCTTTCATTCAACAAAAGATTTTTAATTCTTTCAGAATTGAAAAACATTCGATTTGTCGATAATGTTGTTCCAGCATCTTCATTGGAATATTCAATCAAGTCAATTGTAGGTGTAGACTCTTCATTCGATGAAGAAGAAGATATCCGTAGTGCACTTCTATAAGAATTCATTAGTTATTAATCTACAAAGAAATGAAAATTGAAAAAATGACTAATAATTCTTTGTCGGTATAATCTTTTAATAGAAATGAAATCGAATGAACCTAATAGCGAATTTAACAGCTATACAAAAATAGCTACTCAGCATCTAAATAACAAAATTATTTTGAGCATATCATGATTGAACTAATAGAAAGTGTATACTTAGACAAATACCATATGCACATATACTATTTACATAATCAATATGTATAGTGCATTTATTTCCAAGTATGTACCGTACAGGACAATCTCTATGTCACGTTGTTCTTACAGGTAGATGCTGAAAACAAACAACAACAAAAGCATTCATATTGACATAAAGTGAGAGCAAGGCACAATACTCCTACCTTTTTCGTAAACGAAATATCAGTGGATTGTTTTATACGATAAATTCAGGTAAATCTTGTTTAAATGAACAGAAATAGCCTTGTACCAAGCGAGTTTCATCATTCTTTGTCGCGACAGTAACAGGAAATGGTGTTTTTGAATATCTAATTTCATTTGTACATCTTCTGCACAGAATACGTAGTTTTCTAATGAATTTTTGAACACCATTCTTAATAATATGATATTGGAAAATGTTCATCAACAGAATATCTGATAAGATAACTGATGTGTTGATTAAACTAAATTGAAGATGATACGAATTGATTTTCAAGTGAATCAAGATTATCCAAGTTAGTATCGCATGTCGTGTCGATGCGTTTGACTATAAAGAAATAATGATTTCTTTACCAAGTTAATTATCTCTGTCAAGTAAGCATACGCTCAACGATGGCAGGATATTGACTTCGCCAATAGTTCGTAAGATGATAATTATCAAACGTATAAATTACACGGGAGCCTATGATTATTCGTACTAAGTTTGATTTGTTTGCGTATCACGATTGCTATACCATTAACAAAAAGTTTAAGCATATAAGTTTGCATCGACGACACAAATGATTGCTGTTCTATAGGCAAAACTAAAAAGACTATTGGTATTTTCCAATGGATTCAGAATGTAGATCGTTTATTAAAAGATTCCCATTACATACCGTTTCTACTTCATTTGTGTTGGTTCGAGAATGTGAAGATAACACTGACATTCTTTGTTTAAATAGAAACAGAAGTTACACATTGTTTTCTTTATCTATTTTTTACGGTTGAATAACTGATACTTTTTGCGTTCTCTCACTACCAGTATGAAGCTAGCTTCACACCAATTCTCTTCGCTGCTGCCTTCGACGGTAGTTCACTCGATAACACTGCAAAAGAAAGGATGACTTCTATTCAGAGTTCAGAAGAAATGTCAGGCCATGAACTTCCCGAGAGTCTTACGATTTCAATCATTTGTTCACAACTTTTTTGACCAGCTCGAACACTGTTTTGCTCTCTTGCAATACATCAGCTCATAGTGGTTTTGCTTACCGTTTCTGTTCATAGCGCTGCTCGGTGAAAAGTCTTCAAAAAACAAACCATTTCCATCATATAGCATTCACGCTTTTGAACATTTCTACGTTGTATTAATTGATGAAAGAAATTCGCGATATGAATGCAAGTTTGGCTCTTTTTTTCCAGAAATATTAATAATAACTTCGGTTAAATGAATTTCATGAAAGTAATCTCTTGAAATGTAAATAGTGAATACATTGCGCACATTTCAGATACGAAGCATCTATATTGTATCGCCTCGCGAGTTTTCTTTCTTTCTTTCTATACTATATGCGTACGCGTACAATTTGGTTATTTTGTGTCGCGATGATCTTGAGAATTATGGTTGAAACGTGCAATGAAAGTACAAATGTTGAATTTAGAGTGTTCAAAACTTGTTTTTGGATAAACATCTTCGTTAGTTTACAGGAAACGTTAGAAAAAGACGAGTTTGGCTTTGAGTTTTTTTTTCAGATAACTAAAAAAAAGAAAGTTAGGTGCGACTTTTCCAAAGCAGTTAATGAATAACTGGATAATGATAATCAATCAATAAATACCGTTTCAAGAGAAGGTATTTGATCGAAACATGGAGGTTTTCTTCATTTCAATTCGATAATTTTCAAAACTATCATTTATTACTAAATTCTAACGAAAGAAGGCAAAACGTTTACTTCATACTGACAAATCGATGTACAACAAGAAAATAGACAATAAATAGAGTTGCAGCTAGTGTCAATTAACTTTCCTTTGTATCGAACAAATGTGTACAGGTGAAGAGAGAGAGAGAGAACGTTATTGTTATTATCTTCGAAGGAGACGGTAAATAATGATCAAGCTTTGTGTCTTTAGGTCATGTTGAAACGAATTTTACGGTTTGTTTGAATGGTTTCATTCAAATGATTGTATGAAAATATTTTTAGAAAGATATATAAGAATGAACAAACCTTTATTGTATGTATCTTCATGTCGTGGTGAAACGACTTTTCCTTTCTATTTATCTGACTTCACGTACTCTGTGTTATATGAAAATATTTTTGAAAAGACAAGCCATAGCGGTCAAATCTTTTGTTCTTTGCACCCTCAGGTCGTTATGAAATGACTTCTTATTCCTATTAGTTTTACTTGACATACGGTTAAGTATATCGGAGAGCCCTTTTCAAAAGATTAATCTTTCTGTCGTATGACATCGGTGATATTAGTGGTTTTGGCTAAAAATAATAAACCGATGTTTATTCTGTTTTACGAAGAAACTTCACTCTGAATCAAGTACTGGATAGGACAGACGTTTCACAACAGTCTTCTTCAATATTGATATAACCTGAATAAAGTTAACAGATAGAGTATGGTCGAATCGAACATTTTTCTCGTATGACTGCAACACAGAAAGTTTGACCTGCCGTTTTAAGTATCGAAGGTGAGAGAGCGTGTAAAGAGCCTATGAGTCCAGAATTTTCACCTCCGCTCGCTAATATTCGAACAGCGTTGAACGAAACTTTAAAAACTTTCGTATGGAATTTTGAGCAAAATTATCACCTTTTACACGTATTTTTACGTATTATTTTCAATGAAAAATCTTGTCAATTTTGCACAAATACGGGTAAAGAAGTAGTTTAAATATATGCGCATACGGAAAAACAGCTCATCATCAGATCTCTTAGATATGATATGATTTTTTTCCCTAAAACCTATTCTTTGATGATATCTATACGGTTTGCTACCAAAAACCACGATTTTTTAAAGTTGTCTTGCGTTTTTCTCGAAATGTAGGTTTGACAACGTATTTGGAAGAAACTGGATCATAATACTTAGTAAAGTAAAATTTTTTATTTGAAAGAACGAGTAGTGTAGAAATTGTTAACTCGATTTGAGTATTAAACTACTCCGTCGAGTTCTAAACTTGTTAACGTGTCATTTGAAAGTTTGGGAGCATAGTGATTCCGATAGTATGGTTTATGCGCCCAGTTGTGCCACATTTCGTTTTATCTCTGTACTATATAGTCTAAAACATCCTCACACCCACCCTCTAGATGGGTTAACGACACTCCCGTACTCCGAGTGGTACTCCAGAGCATGCTCCCCACGTCGGCCTCTGATAAATTAAATTTTCTTTGAATGTATTCGATTGTACTCCATCACTTCAACAGTTGCATATCTTGGGTTTCAAATCTGGAGTCGGCTGTTTCCCCCCTTGTCTTGCACAGTGTTTACATGTAAAAAACATGTCGAATATTCACTTCATTGCTTATAATCATAATTACGAAGAAAAAAAAAGGTATATGAAAAAAAACGAAACAGAAGAGATAAGCATGTGCTCGAAATGAATAGAGGAAAGAACAAACAAATTATTAGAGAGTAATATTCGGTCGCGAATAGAAATTATTTTTTATGTCAATAGATGATGGACTAATCATCCATTTTTTCACTTCAAACAAATTAACTAATGTATTGGTCAGATTCATAATCGAATATTAGTAACTATACATATTGTGAATAAGTTATTTTTCAGATTGAGATGACAAATTCAGATACTGATCATAAATCAGTTGATAACAACGACGATGATGCGGACATTTTCAGAGAAGGACATCCANATGTGTCGCCATATGTTCACATATGGAAAGAGAACAGAAAACATATGTTCACATATGCGAGAAGAAAATGTGAAGAACGCAAGAAAATGAGACGCATGATGCTAACTAGAGGATGACATATATGTCATCCTCTAACAGGGGTTACAATAAGAATGGCACTATAATAGATCAGCGACGTATACACTAGCGCAGATCGTAAAAATATCGCAAGAAGTATATGCAAATTAATTATGAGTATTGATCAAGTAAGTCGATTTTGTTAATCATTAGTATGTATATAACAATAGATGATAATGGACATTGACTATATTCATCGAGAGAATAGATTTCATAATGAAGTGGTTTAACAATTAAATGACAAAAAGATTCATCATCTTGACATGGACAATCACTAATTCCATCACATAATTCTTCCAATGGAATACATTACGAGTCATTATAATAATGAAATCTTGTTGTAAGATTATGTGAATAATTTCTTGCTCAATAATCAATATTTTCATTAACACTACCAAAATAGTCGATTTCTATTTCGTTTATTCGACACCCTCAATCATACGAATTGCATATCAATCGTCGACTATTCATTTCGACGAAAATCAGCCTTTTGCCCGTGATTTAATATTATTGCATTAGCTTTTATTCTCCTGCTCGTATATTTACTTTATCAATAAAACTAAGCTCATAATCTAATTTTACACTGCCTAATTTTGATGAAAAGTGTTCTGCCTTTGCAACGTGACGAAAAAGAGGTCATTAGAACTTCCTTTGTTCTAAATTTCAAACATTTTGCTACTAATTGGCTCAAGTTCCGCTCATTTATCGGTATAGCGTCAGTTAATCAACTCGTCTTGTTATATTTAGCACTTCTTCTTCATTTCTTTCTTCATCATGGCAACTAGCACAACTATCGTTAAGTTTGGTGTGACCACAAAATGCATGCGTGTGGTTTTGTTCGACGGATACATCTATACAATGAACCAGAATCGTGGGAAAGTGAAATACTGGCGATGCCAAGATCACATCTGCTCTGCTTTTGTTCATACCGATGGGAACGACAACTACAAAGCACATTCGGGTACTCACAAGAGCTTGCAGCGTCAAGGCTGAGTCAAACTGCGTTGGCGTTAGCTCCTTTTAAACTATGTGTTTATCTTTCATTTGACTCAATGCTTAGAGCCGTCTCTATCTCACATTCGTCGGCAAACAACACCAGCTCTTTCCACTTCGCGTGATTTGTTTTATTTCTAGTTGTGTCCTGTGTCCTCGCTCTACTTCCTGGCCGATCTGCTACCGTCTGCAAACACCTATTCCAGATGCTTGACGGGTAAGCCACAGATTTACGCATGTCTTTGGAACCAGAAATGATCACGAGCGACTTCGAGAGTGGCTTGATCAAGGCTGTGAAACAGCATGTATGTTCTCTACCTCATTTCACCTTAATATCTACTTTTTTGCTTTCGATTTCCTGCAGTTCCCGATGTCTAGACATATCGGCTGCTACTTTCATTACACGCAGAGCATTCACCGTAAAATACAGACACTTGGATTGTCAACAGTCTATAAAGATGACGAAGAAGCTCGCTTTATCTATCAACAATTAATGGCACTCGCTCTTTTGCCATTGAAGAAAGTGGAGCCTGCATTTCAAACACTTACCGACAGTCATCCTGAGTCGCTGGATGAATTGTTCGAGTACTTCGAAACTGTCTGGATGGGAACCACATCTATCGATTTATGGAACGTGTTTGATCTCAAAACGTGGACGAACAACAACGCTGAGGGTAAGACTCTTTCTTTCATCTGTATTCATTACACTCGAAGATCTTTTACTTAGGCTGGCACAACAGATTTTCTCATCGCATTGATAAGAAACATCCCAACATCTGGCATTTTATTCAAGTTCTCCAAGAGGAAGAAGTTCACTTCAATCAACACATTCAGCACGTGCGCATGGGAAAAAGAAGGTGTATGGGCAACGCACATGTCGTATGCAAGAATGCCTCGAAACTCTTGCAAATCGGTTCAAGAAGAAACAGATCGAACTCATGAGCTATCTTCAGGGTCTATCACTTCTTGTTGCGAAGAAAACATAGCTTCCAGCAGAGGCAGCATATTTCATGATTTCGTGACGCTGCTTTTTCTCCTTCTTCTTATCACTGTACACTTTTGTTGTTTTACTTGCTTAGTGAAGTAAATAAAACACAGATTTATTTCCTCGACTGAAAGGAGGGCCATGTCGGGAAAAAGTGATCAAAAACTGAAATTCGTTTGTGTGTGTTTCGCAGGTCAAAGGCCCAAGGTCAAAGATCAAATATCTTTATCGTATTAGAGAGTCTGAGGATCTCTATGAGTCCTGGAGTCCCATATAGTGTGGTACCCATAGGTTCTCAGGTCGCACGCCAGGGGCGTACTCCTGGGTCCTCAAGTACTATACTAGGTGGGTACTCCTAGGTCTTCAAGGCGTATATAGTGGGGGTAGCCATAGGTCTTGAAATATTATATGAGAAATGAACCCGACTGTCGGCCGCATGTATGGCTATATGTGTATGTAGATTGTGAAGGTTGAGCTGTCGCAGAAGAATTCTCTTTGGTTGGAAACTTGATTAAAATCGGTCGTATCAGCCTTTGCTTCAAAATTGTGTCGGATTGAAGTTGGTTTGAATTTTGAAAGATCATTCGAAAAGGGCACCAAGCGAAAGAGGGAATGATATTGTCATGTCAAAATTTTAATTCAAATAGGTAATTTTGTTGAGATCTATTGAAAATAAAAATTTCGAAAGAAAATTCGATGGATAGACAATTTTTAATAACAGATATTATTATAAATCGAGAACAATAGAGCTCTCGGTCAATATTGACCATCTTCAGTATGAGCACATGGTTCGTCTATTAGTAATCGAATTGAAAACACAAGTAATGCTCATCCTTTGGATTCGCTGACCCTTTTCTGAAAGACTTTTCCGAATGCTGAACACATTCAGAGACTTTGAAAGAGAAAAACGCACTGCGATTGCTACTGGTGCTCAACTGAATCATGGTACTATGTCACACAATAGAACTAGAATAAATAGGATACAGTGGTCTTTCTAGGAATCAGACCGATTAGCCATTTGTCAGTGGATAATTCTCCAGCAC